>OMLC01007512.1:28318-38990 GCA_900302585.1 Regalecus glesne | reverse complement strand
CGTGCTATAGAGAGAGAGAGAGAGAGAGAGAGAGAGAGAGAGAGAGAGAGACAGACAGACAGACAGAGAGAGAGAGAGAGAGAGAGAGAGATAAGTTTCTCATGCTATTCTTGTAAAAACAAATTTAAGAAATATTTAAGGGGCGAATGTTGTTGCATGAGGGACCCATGTGCAATGCCTATTTTGTTTAATGGGAGGGGGTCTCTATCGGTATTTATGACCATATAAATGAAGTTTGATGGCCATATCACTGCTGTTATCCATGGCTGTTAGCCAAGACCCTCTCATCCACACAATATAATCTGATATGACTATGACCCATTTAACATTTATGGGTTTTTTTCTAATACGGACTGTGAACGCCTGTTGATAAGTCAAATAAAACCATGCCTGTAGAAGCCTCCCATGCATTACCGATGCATCCTTTCTTATGCGCAAGACTGTGTACGCATAGACTTAAGCCTATAGAGTGTGGAGTTATGGGATACTGACAAAACCTGTGACTAAAGACAGAGCTGACAGCAACCTCAAGTGCTAAACACCTGCTCTCTTTTGCCACTTTTGAAGACCTTTAGGTCAAAGCTACTTCTAAATGTGAATGAGGTGCTGCCCTCTGGTGTCCTAAATACAGACAAACTGCACAAATCACTTCCCATGTCCAGCAAGAGAACAGTCCCAACACTGTTCATATCCACTAGTTCCCATGTATGGTGAAGTGACTCCGCATATATTCAGAATCCCTGCTCTCCGACGCTGTCTCCAGGTCTGTCGGGAGTACCAGCGGGGCAACTGCTCCCGTGGCGAGAACGACTGTCGCTTCGCCCACCCCGCAGACAGCACCATGATAGACACCAACGACAACACTGTCACCGTCTGCATGGACTACATCAAGGGCCGCTGCTCCCGGGAAAAGTGCAAGTACTTCCACCCCCCAGCCCATCTCCAGGCCAAGATCAAGGCTGCCCAGCACCAGGTGAACCAGGCCACAGCCGCCGCGGCCATGGTAAGCACTACGGATGGCATCTTGAGCACACATTCATCCACATACACACAATACAGCAGGGCTTTAACATAAACGGGATGCTCCCCTCCCTTCTCTCTCTGTCTCTCTCTGATGGCTGCTGATGATACAATACTTCCCTGCCTTGACTCTACTTCCTTCTGACATAAATAAACGGATTCATTGTGCTTCCAGTGTGCAGCAGAGTGTCCTGTCACTCAGTAACAGCACCTGTCAACAGTAGTAAAGTCTACACTTGTCTTTTGATCACAGTATTCTCTATATTCACTTTGTGAAATGGCAAAGGCCTGGGGTGAATGATTGTGTGTCACAATAGATGATAGTGTGCACAATGGGGGATAAAGATATTGTGAATTGCACTATTGTATAATGTTCTATCCATTACACTTAGTAAAACTCACTGAAATTAGTGATTGAAAATGTTTGTCAGCAATATTTCCTTATTTCTATGTAACTTCTGTAGATTTCTTATTCATTGTTAGCGATGATCATATAAATGTTGAGCAGTAGAGCTAGTGTTGAAACTGTGCATGCCTTAGTCCTGTTATCCCCTTGTATATTGCATTCCAATGATTTGTTTTTTTATTTGTTTTTGTTTTTTCTCACCTATACCCAAACTGCACTGCTGCCCCCATGATGCACCTCTGCTTGCTGGTTTATGTTAATGCGCTTGAACCCCATTGGCCCATTGCCATCATGTGCTCGCTGCCTGCTAATTAAGACTCAGTCGGCTGTCAAATCACTGAAGCGACCCCTCGACGCAACCTTTGACCTGGTACTATGACCTTTCACCTTTTAGCTTGGCATGTTGCTTTGTTGTAGAGCAATGTTTTAACCAAAGATACCTAGCTATTTTTGTTGTCGTGTTAGAGCAATGTCTATTTTTCCTCCTGTCGCTCTGTCATTATTACCAGTGATAAAATGATTGTGGCTTTGTGGCTAACTAGACTGAATCTGGCACATGACACCCTCCAGCTGTGGTTGTTTCAACTCGAAACACGAATGCAAACATGGAACTTGTGAGCCCCAATCAATTCATCACCAATAGCTTAATTAACGTTAGTCAGTGAAGGCTAGAAAAGTAGACCTGTTACAATGGTGGCATGGCTTCAAGTTGTCCGTCCAAAGTCAGTGTTCAATGTTGTTGAGCAGCTCAATCAGGGTGTTCGTGCATGTTATGTGTTCCTATAGCGCATGTCAGATGGATAAGAGTGGGGCTAAGAGATTCAACAGTATGTACACAAATCATCCAGGAGTAATCCCGCCCTAACAGATGATTAGCTCAAATGATTGTTCACTCCATCATCAAGCCTTGTCACGGATATTGAGGCTTCAGGAGCGGCCCCACGTCAAGGCAACATTCATATGCTGCGTGTTTTGAGTGGAAAAAAACCTGGAGAACATTTTTCAACAGCTCACCTCGCTGTCTTGACCTGAGACCGTTGTTGACGCCTGCCTCTGAGTGAACCATCCCTTAAACGTGGCCTACACAGTTTATCATGGAGCTAGCAGTGCAGCCTCCCTCTCTCAGTGCTTCCTGTCTGTTTCACCACTTATAAGCAGCCTTATTGTTTTGTTAGTTAATGCTTGCCTCTGCTGCATTTAGTTAGCCTTAGACTTAGAGATGTCATCCCAGTAAGCTTCCTGATAAAATGATGGATATATGATGTGCTTGTTACTCAGTAGTCGCAGTAGGCACCATGCTCCTGCTTGTGTAGTACTTGTGTCAGACTGCTGCTTGCTTGCTAATTAATGATATGATGATGATGATGATGTTAATGATGATAATGATGACAATGATAATTTTGTCGTTGTACACAGGATGTTGCGATGATGTTTGTATGATGTCATCTAACTTGTTTACCCTTTTTTGTTTTGGTCTGTTTTCTTTCCCGTTTTTGCCTCCTTCTCTCTCTTTCTCTCTCTCTCTCTCTCTCTCCTCACACACACTCCTCTCCCACACACCTCTGTCTCTCTTGCTGTCTTTCCATCACTCCCTGATTCCCTCCCTCCGCCTGGCTGGGCAGGGCATCCCCCATAGTGTCATGGCTCCCCTGCCAAAGCGGGCAGCCCTGGAGAAGGCCAATGGGGCCTCTGCTATGTTTAACACTGGCATGCTGCAGTACCCACAGGCCCTGGCCAACATGCAGTTTCAGCACCAGGCTGCTTTCCTCCCGTCAGGTATGGCTCCATCACTAACAGTCGGAAAAAGAAAAAAAAAAAGAGGCTCTGACCGCCTTAAAGAGATCAGTTTAATCTTTCTGTCCGGTTGTTGTTGGATGAACCCAGAACATGCATAGGGGCACGTAGACTGCAGTCAAGCACACATTTGTTTCCTTGTTTTTTGAAGATGAGAGAGCCACAGAAGACTTGAGTATGTTTGTCTCCTGACTATTTTAGAAGGTAGTAAAGACTAAAGAGGACAAATGAGAGGCTAGTGGGCAGGCAACAAACTCACTCGACAATTTTCGGGCACACTTTAATTCAGCTTAGAAATGAAATGTATCTACAAAGAAGATATTTAGGATTTCTGAGATCAGGCATGGTCAAACTTCAATGGTTTCAGCCAGTGTTGCCTTGAGCTTTGTATGGCATTGCATGGTCACTCTGTATTTAGAATGGGTACGCTGTTTAGTCGCTCACTTACAGCCTTTATAAGGCTCCATACTGGCTGCTTACTTCTGATAGGAATCGTTTGATGAGTGGAGGAAGATATGGGCATTTTTGAAAAGACAGGGACGAATGGATTTCCATCCATT
This sequence comes from Regalecus glesne, assembly GCA_900302585.1. Lineage (NCBI taxonomy): Eukaryota > Metazoa > Chordata > Actinopteri > Lampriformes > Regalecidae > Regalecus > Regalecus glesne. The sequence continues at coordinate 35,210 of OMLC01007512.1, read as the reverse complement.
CTTTGATTGAGGTGCTGATAGTGTGGATGAAGTGCCACAGCTGGGGATTTAGCTGGGGCTAAGAATGAATGCGGTCTGGATGGGTTGTTTAGCCCCGTCTGATCCATCAGCTTGACAGTAAACGGTGGGCTGTGTTCGGGGCCTCTCTGCAGGGGATACTGCTCCTCTCCCTTCACTCTTCCCCCTGTATGTAGAGTCTAACACTTGGTAATGAGGACCATTTTCCCAATCACCGTTTGTGTTCCACACGTTGCCATGCCCTGCACTCCAAGCAAAAGTGAAGAATCAGAATCCACCATTTACCGATTGCCTTGATTTGAGTTTCACCACTTCGCTTGTCCAATCACTGATGACTGTTGTCCAAGAGTTATTAACATGTTTTCCAATTTATCTCTCCCCTCATTCTAACGAACCTTGTGATGGGCTGTTTTGATTTCTCTCCCCTTTCCAATCCACTTCCTGTTGCACTGCATGATGGGCAGGCTCAATATTGTGCATGACACCTGCGGCCAGCGTTGGTAGGTTTCAGCTCTTCTTCTTCAGTTACCTGTAACTCCTTTGCCTGTGACTCGCATGCTATCATAATCTAATCAGCAATAACTTAAGGGACAGTGAAGGGGGCTTTCACTGAGCTACCCAAGAAACTTTGTAGGAATGAGAGCCTCTGACATATAGCTAGCAATTTATAATGTGAGATTTGGTGATCTGAGAGTCATAGTGTTGGTTTATGTGAGGACATCATTTGTGATTTGATGCTGACACAAGTATCCACACATAGAGATGGATTTTGCCGTGCATTTGTGTAATTTTGCGGTTTATTATAATGCCAATAGTTTATATTGACCATTCAAGTGACTTTGATTGTGTTATTTTTCAACATAATTGTATTACTTACCTACCCCCCCAACACCCAACACACATCTCTTGCTCAATCGCAACTCTTGTGATCACCTTGGCTTTTGGCTGGTTTAACCTGACACCTATTCAAGCCATTTAAAGCAAGGGGGCTTCAATTATAACTTGCCTCCCTATCTCCTCACCATGACAACTCTGTTCTCAAAAATGACATGACAGGATTGGGACTTTAAAAAAAAACAACTTCCTATTGTACTTATCCGGTGTTTAGCTGGAAATTGAATGGTCATTGAATCATTAAGCCAGACAAATGCAGAAGTTATTGCCAACATGGCTTAACCAACAGTGTGTTAAAGCAAGTTTTCAAGTCACGAGAGCCTTCGTCAACACTGCCTGAGGAGAGGAAAACAAGTTAAATTGAGCCCTTGTCTGATCCCCCTCCCTCCTTCTCCTGCACAAGTTCCCTGGTGTATGTAGCTACACTGCTCCTCTAAGTATATTTGCTTACATGATTTTCCCTCCAAAAAAAGTTCCCATGATGCACGGTGGTAGTCCAGCCACTGTGTCTGCAGCCACCACATCTGCCACAAGCGTTCCCTTCGCAACTGCCTCCACCAATCAGGTTTGCACCTCTACTGCCTCTCTCTCTCATCTTTTCTCTCTCTCTCTCTCTCACCTCTCTCTCTGTCTCTCTCTCTCTCTCTTTCTGTGTGTCTCTCTCTCCCTCTCTCTCCTTCTCTCTTCCTCTCTGTCTTTCAATGCACATTGACGATTTGGGGATGCTTGTGTCTGACAGCAAGAGGGTGGGTGGGGGAATGGGCAGTACTCCCTCTTGTTGGCCTACCCTTTTGTACCAGTAAAAAACACATGTTGCACTTGTATTTTTGTATTAGTACAAAACACTACTGATCACACATACTACACACACCACGAGAACTTAGAGCATCACAGCTTTTCAGAACACAAACATAATATTGCAACTTTGATGCAGTATTTAACTGCGTTTCAGAAGAAAAATACTGTATTCCATTTAATGTTTGTCCTCATTTTAACCTCGATTTTTGTCCTTTCCCATTTTGAGGACTGTTCCTTTTCAAAGTTGACTACCAACGAATACATGCAATTGGTATGTATGAGGTAGTTGATTTTTCCCCCTTTTTTAAAGAGACATTTGCACAATTTGTGCAAGAACTGCTATCTGTGCCATTTGGTGCTTGGCTCTTTTTATTTTTATTTTACCCTGCTCCTTTCAGCACATTAGGCAAAGCTTTCCACATGCCTTGTGTTTCAAACCATTAGAAGGAATGTTTCATAGGATGTTAGATGCACACCATCGTCTCAACTCTCTTCAGAAATTGGGTATTTGTAAGCACAGCTGCAACGTGTGCTCTACGTGGATATACCGACAAATGGAAATAGCTGACATGGCAGATCTTCAGGTGGCTCCTCTAAGTCCAGTGCCAGGTCTCTGAAATGTAATGAGGGGTGCAGGTCAACAAGCTGGAGGGCTTGGATTTGCATGGGGGAGCCTCCTCACCGACAGTTTCCGTCCCTACCCCTGACCTCTCCCTTCCCTTCTGTCCTCTCATCCCCTCCCTCGCGAAAGTGAATGCTGACTCTTTATTATCATGTACCCTTGACATGCCTGAATGAACGGGGGCACGAGTTTAACCAAGTCGCTTCCTAGCTTGTCATCTCCATGCTTTTAGCAGTGAACTCCTAACATGCTGATTTTGTGTTAGATACATGTGTTGGCCAATGTTTACTTGAAATGTTTTAGCCCGGTGAGGTTTCATTTGATCTCTGTTCTGTTTCCGTCCCCCTAGATTCCAATAATATCTGCAGATCATCTGAGTAGTCACAAGTACTTGACTCAAATGTAGTTCCTCTCAAAAACAGTGAGTTCCCATTTGAATCCTCTTTGTCTGGTCTGACCGTGATGAATGTTCTCTGTGTTGTGTGAATTGGATCATATTTGCAAATGCTTATCTTGTCGGTAAACTATGACGGATGGTTTTGCATATGCCCAGCATCTTTACAGAGGGCAAGCTGGAACCCTGAAGTCTTACAGAGACTAATGCACCGAGCGTCTTCGGGTTTTCAAGCGAAATACCTGTCCTCTTGTGTTGCAGATCAAATGAATGTGTGCTGGCACCGTCCAAGCCAAAAGAGTTCAGCCTTTATGTACATAACGTTCAGAATGTCAAGCAAAGGGACAGGAGGGTGTGCCATCTCTTAGCCGGTCCATAGTGACGACCTCGCCACGCATGCAAACAACCAGGGTGCAACATTCAACCGCAGGGTGCAAACCGTTCACCCTCACATCAACTTCAAGAAGAGCCAACCTCGCCAACCTCCGTGTTGTCAGTCGTCCAGCCAAAGGAAAACATCCCGGTGCCGAGGTCAGTGCATTTCCTCCTCTGTGGGGACGTCCACTGGCATTACCCCTCCATGTCTGACTAAATCCTCCCACTCAAATTACTCCAATTATGATTATTACTGCACACGCCGACGGTCCAGATCGTGGTTGTATCTGAATTACGACATACACTGCTGGTACGTTCGTAGACCAAGAAAGATTTGTCTTTCCTTATTCCTGTTTTTTTTTTTTTATTTGACAACCTTTATTTTGGGTTTTATTTTTCATTTCTAATTTTTTAATGACAGCCATATTTCATGGTTTACAAGAGAAATGCAAACAGGCACCTTGAAATTGATTCAAAATCTGAAAAGGCACAATAACATTTTAACAGGAATTTTATTTGCCAAAAAAATGATTTAGCGTGTACAGTATTGTCTTTTTATGGCTACTAGTTAAACTAGATGTCGAAAATGAGGGTCTCGGACATATGAATGTTCTAGGTAAACCAACATACCTGTGTACCTTGAAAGCACAGCCAGGCTAGCTTTTACTCACCGCGTCATGTGCCATCTAGGCTGTACAGCTCCAACCAGAGTGTTATCTCAGCAGTGTTATTCTGTTTACCGAAGGTGTGTATATATATGTATATATATATATATGTATATATATATATATATACACACATATATATGTGTGTGTGTGTGTGTATCTATGTATGCATGTGTATATATATATATATACATATATACACACACATATATATTTTGTATGGCTCCTTTTTTATATTATTTTCCCCCTTCTTTCAGGATCTCCATTGAGTGTTTTTTATGTTTCCTTTCTCATAGTAATCTTAGAAATGAGGTCCTGTTCTGTTTTGATATTTTTTCAAAATTTGTGATGTTTTTTTTTTGTTTTTTTTTGCTCAATGAGATAGAAAAAAATGGAGGTGCCTTGCTTGTTTTGTTTTTCCTCACAGGTTTTCTCTTTGCTTGTGTTGCATTGGTTGAGTTTTTTCTTTTCTTTGTGACTTCTCAGTTGGTAGTTCTTCAAGTTCTCTGACGGTAAAGCCTGGGGCAGTGAAGGGGAGGTGGCACTCCAGTGTGTAGTAGACCATGAGAATCTGGTCCCCCTTGTTAAAAAGGTGAGGGACTGAAACTTTGTGAAAAAAGCACTGTGTTGATTTGGGAAAGGAAACGACGAAACGCAGTGACAAGACTTTAATGGTCATAGTAGGCCATCTGATCCGCACATGCACTTGAACAGTCATTTGGTCTGATCACACAGATGCTCAGATTTCTTTCTCCCCCCCATATCCTATTCGAACTTTCACATTTAAGCCAAACTGCAAGGGGTTGTTTTTATTCACTTGTTGATCTGACTCTAGAAACCAAAGCACAGGGTTGTTGTTCTTTTTTTTGTTTCTTCTTCGTTCTTTGTGTTCATGAAGGGTTACTGAAGCACGATCCGAGAGGTTTCGATTAAATTCGGGGAAATGTGTTTGTCGTTTGTTCGACCGTCGGTTATACGGCGACGCCCCCCCCCCCTTTATCCCCGTTTTCGCAGACGTGTGCCATTTGTTTTTTTTTACCGATTGTTAATGTACCTAACACAAAGCCTTAGATTACGATTATGGGTCCCAGCCCATTCAGATGTACCTTCAATCGCCATGCAGGTAAAAGGACACCAATGATCTTTTTATAGTTCTCTTACAACATGCCGCTTAGTCTCTCTCTCTCTCCCATCTCTCTCTCTCTCCCTCTCTCTCTCTATGTAAAAGTAACAATTACTCTTAAATTTTATTGAACTTATGTGTTATGTACTACTTAAGGATTTGAATCTATTTGAGGTATGTAGTTGTAGATTTTTTTTTGCCTTACTATATATTATTACTTGACAACATTGATATAGCCGTTGTAGATTTTGAGGTAGTAAGACATTCATAACTTTTTTCAAACACCATATACATAATAATGTGTTGAGTCAGTTTTAAATATCCACTTCATTCATATAGCTGGATGCCTCTTTTTAAGTTGTTGTTACCTTATTAATTAATTTGCCGGTGAAAGAGTTTTTGGTTGTTGTTGGGGTTTTTTTTTTATACAAGGAATGAGATCAATTAATTTGCTGCAAACGCAGCGAGTAGAATCGCTAACGTTTTAACCGACTTTTAATTTTTTTTTTCCTTGTAACATGTTGAGATCATGTCCGGAAATTACATTGTACTGAAATATAATAGATTGTCCATGTTTTAGACGAAGAAATTATTTTCTACTGTATCCATTTCAAAAATGATGTGTATTATTGTTTGAGTATTTCTTAAGTTTGCCCTGAATGTCAGGCCAAAATGAACAGTGAGATTGACGGGTCTCTGGATGTCTGGTGGAGAGGGAGATGTCTGGGGCGGGAGGAGGAGGGTAAAGACTTTGCCGGAGCGGTGAGGTCGGATACGCTGCAGATGATGAGTTCTAACCTAAGGGACGAAGGTTGACTTTTTGCACTTCTGTATATAGTCAAATGAACAGAGAAAAAAAAACATGTATCATATCAAGATATTATTTTGAATAAAAAAAGATCTATAATTATAAGGAATTTTGTTAGATTAATTTAAATTCTTAAATTAGAAAGACCAGCTTTAAAAAAAACAAAAAAAATTCGCTTGCAAAGAAGGGCACTAGTTTCTCGGCCGATGCATTCAGAGGAAGCTGCGCGCTTTTTGGCTTATTTTTAATCGGTGGCTCGTGTTGCCGGGGAATGTTGTACGGGAGCAGATAACGCCATGTCATACTCACTTCCATCCCCTTTATCTAGGATGACATATCAAATGATGTCCACATTTCCGTTTTTGGAACTCGGTCATGCAGCATCGCTACGCCCATTAGTTCAGTTAATGCATTAAAGTATCAAAACTGTTATCTTGTGAATTTAATCGACTGCATGTAAAGAGATCAAACATGTAAACAAGAAGAAACTGCATAGAGTGTAAGGAAAGTTATTGCATTCAGATTACAAAATATACAATAACATATTTTCTCAACTGACATTTAGTAGTATCCACAGTGAGGAAGGAATAATACAAGTCACATTACTCGTGTGATGAAGTATTTTCCAAGCAACCGTAACTTTTAAAAAGGAAATGATAACATGTTTAGCACTCATCCATCCCGGATATTTTCTCTCATCATGCCCGTATATTCTACATTGACTCACAGGAAATCATTCCTGCTATCACAGCTGTGCACTCAGCAGGTGAGGCTCACCACACCAAATGAAAAAACCTAAAAAGGAACCGTCTTAAGTCAAGGTCAACACGTTGCTGAATTGAAATTACTGCATAGTTGCTAAAGAACCAAAGCACAGTTTTCTCCAAACCAAGCAAAGTAGCTTGGGCAGATGTTCAGTCTTTTGGCTAAAACTCAAGGATTTTCTTCCCTGCTGGGTGCACATTGATGCTTTTGACTGCTTTTTACTTGTAAGTGCAACCACCAATTATGTATTTGCTAATAGTTGCCACACAATAATGTACTATTCTGTCTTCAGATTTGTTTATGCATATTTTATTGTTGCCAGAATTGACTCTTGCTGTATGGATAAAAAAAAATCTGAATAAAACAAAATTTGATTTGCTCATGCAACATGTGTGTGGTTTGATTTGTTCAGATATGTGTGTGAGGTGGA
>OMLC01007512.1:10042-28266 GCA_900302585.1 Regalecus glesne | reverse complement strand
ATAATGTGTCGGTGGTTCATACTATTTGACCTTGTCTAATCTGGAGAGGGGTCCAAAATGGGAAAAGATTGGGGATTATTACGTGATTTTAAAACTTCTAGAACCACATGTAATGGGGCACATGGGTGTGTATCCAGGGCAATGTTCCACAACTAAGACATTTTTCCGCAGGAGAACCGGTTATATTATTGCTGAATAAAACCTATGACAACTCCCCAATGGTTCTGTGTGTGCACGCAGTCTGACAGATGAGATGCAATAAAAAATGTTATCATCTCAAGGTAGCAACGTAGAAAAGGTTTTATGGTTTGGCCTCAGAGACTATGCACAAATCTAATGGTTCACCATGTCAACACCCTGCTCCTGCGGCGTTAGTGAAGACCAGCCTTTTCACTTGTTTGAACACGAGCAGCATTTAGAAATGAACACATTACCAGAACAGGGTATATTAGAGGAATCTCAGTCACCATTGTAAGCAATTGTGCTTGTGCTCTAACTTGATAGATGGCTCCCAACAGCTGTGTGGACTACCGAACTGCATGCTGGGTAAGATGACAAATCACTTCTGTTTACCACTTGCATTTTAACCGAGGGCTATTCAGAGATTTCCTTGTATCCTGAGCTCAAGGAGAGAACTTCCCTATCCACACCATACATACACAGATGTGTCACAGTTGAGTTTGGGTGGTTAGAAACATCTCCCGCAAATCCAACAGTTCATAGACATCAGCTGGAAACACTCTATCGATTATATCATTAGCTGATGTCTAAAATAAGATGTTCCTCAATGTATCTGTACCATCATCACCCATTTGTATTATTACCATAAGCAAAGGTCAGTCCATGAATCCATGTGAGCGTGGGGCTCAGAGAGAGGGAGACATCTTTCCATTTAGTTCTCTGGGATGTTTCTTCCTTAAATAGACAAAATAGGCACTCGTGGCATTTCCTGTGTGGGTCTGGCCACAGCAGGTTTACTTTAACCTTGTGAAGTGTTGCCAGACTTATCTCCATGCCAGGCTTGGACTGGGAAGAACATTCGGCCTTGGCGATTTTTGCTTGGAACCCCCCCAACCTCCCCTCCCCTATCATACACACTTATGAATCGCATATGAAATATCAGGCAATTCACAAAATCTAGGCAATATGTTAGATATGAGGTTGGCATCCTAACAACAGGTGTACTTAGAGAGTTTCACAAAATAATGTGATAAATAAGTCACCAAGAAATAGCCAGGAAGAAAAGCCACCACCTCAAGAGGCACACTTGTGATTTTATTCATTTGGCAAAGGGGAACCCAACCCTCAGCGCACTTGTGCCACAAACCATGTCTTAAATGAAGCAAACATGATCATGAATGTAGTCAAAATCCAAGGTTGCCACGACTCTCAGGATGGCTCGGGGTAGGAGGGGATATGTAACAAGAATATCAAATCAAGTGGTCAAGAATGAAGGCTTTGACTGTGATGTGTGTGAATCATTGAGGCCAGACGAGATTAAAGGTGCAATCAAGGGGGCGCATTGTCACAAGAAGTGAGGAATGTGACAATAATTTCACAAAGACAGAACTAGGTCACAAGGCCAGGGGACATGGGTGTTACCAGATCGTGCCATTGACAACCCCCCCCTCCCCAACAGCAACTCGACCAGGTTTTAAATCAGTGGCCAAGTATTTCCCCGTTATTTCATTGAGAGTGCATTATTCTCCCAGTCAGAGCTGGTTGTGTGGCCAGGGATAGGGAAATTTAGGGTACCAAAAGCTTTTGGGTACCTTGCTGGAAATGATACCTCCGCGCCCCAATTTCAGATGATCAGTTGATGGATGAATTATTAAATTAGTCAAATGTGCCTGTACTTATGTGGGTGCAGAACTTCTGCTTGTTGAATACACGGGGATGTGCGGCAGTGTACGGGTTACAACAAAACATATCACGGAGTAAGATCATTACCGTGCACATCATATTTGAAAGGGATGAAATTCTGGTTTATTTCATTTTAAGCCCATAATACACTAAGGATTAACTTCAAGACTGAGTAAAACCCCCTTGTGCACCTTATTTTACACCCTTATGCACCCTGTGACTAGTAAAGGTGGATTTCGACATGCTTTAAACACTCTTATACTTTAGACCCTGTGCTATAGAGCGTTTAAATAGTGCTCATAAATGTAGTGTGGGAAGGAAGATTATGTTTGTATTGGACACATTTAAACTTGTAGGCTAATTAGATGAAGATAATCCCTCTGAACCACAGCCAAATGTGTAGCAATGTGGCGCCCACAGTTGCACCGTAGGTGATTGAGAACCAGTATTTCCTGACAGATGCTAAAAAAGATGCTTTGCTGGTGAATGAGGTGGGAGGTGAGGAGTCACTTTATTTTGTCCTTGTAGATAAAAATGAATTTTAATCTGCAATTTAAACCCATCCTATTGTATAGGAGCAAGTGAGCAGCTGCAGTGCCCAGGGACAAACTCTTTTTTTTTTTTTTTGGTCCTATTGCCTTGGTCAAGGGCACAGGCAGGAGTATTAACCCTAGTGTGCATCCCTTCTTGATGCTGGGAGGAAACCACAGCACCTGGAGGACACCCGTGCAAACATGGGGAGAATATGCAAACTCCACACGGATAGGATCTGAGACAGCCTGGGGTTCGAATCCGGGACCTTCTTTCTGTGAGGCAAAGTGCAACTGCTGGGCCATTGTACTGCAGCCAATGTCAGTAGGCTCTCGATGGCTCAGGGTGGTTTACGGAGAGATAACAGAACGTTTGTTGGCAGCAAAGTCAGATAAATTAACTCAAATTAATCATCGGCATACTAAAGCATAGTCATCACTGAGTCCAAGTAAGAGGTTATTCTTTGAACGTTGGGGGCAGAATTCTCCTCATGAGGCAGCATCCTCCTATTGTTCCAGTCTATAGCTTCTCTCTATTATTTCTATTTCCAAAAGCCTCACCAGAGATCATGTGCCCTCTCAGAGAGGCTTTGAGATTACACCATACTAGTAATGAGGAGACATCAGGGCCATCATTAGTCTCATAAAAAGTCTTTATGTGTTTTGAGGTAGTACAAAACAGGGTCTGCGAGGAATGCAGGTCAGTAACCATCTAATGCATACTGTAGTATTATCATCTTCCAACTCTACAATGAAAAAAAAGGCTTCATATTCCACGATTGTATGACATGGTATTTTACATTCTGTAAATTGGGCAGCAATTTGTCCACAAAATAATTAACCAATCCTACTATGTGCTTCATGCACAGGAAAGAGGGAGAAGTCTCAGGCAGCAGGATTTATGAGGACTTATTTTAAATACCTACCTGGTTTTGCATAGGTTTTGTTGTGATGACTTGTCTGGATCTGGCTCGAACATGCAGCTAAAGTCACCTCCATTTATCAGATTAGTACAATTTGGATGATGGATGGTATGAGTGAAAATACTTGACAGGGCTGGAGGCTAGTGTGGTCATAAATAGTTTGTAAGAATACCAGATTAGAATATAGTTCTCCTGGGACGGTGAGAAACCCTGTCTGTATTTGTATCTGAATGCATCCCGAATTGTAGAACTCTCTCATAAAATTAAGAATGGTTAATTGTTATTTCAGGTTTGCCTGCATGTATTCTCAAATTAGCCCTGGGTGACACTGACTTGGTATGTTTTACATCAGAAAATATAATCCACAGAGGAAAGCATTATTACACTCTCAATAGAATCCCCCCATTCAAACCAAACCCCAGGAAACTCCACAATGAAAGAAGACGTAGCTGAACAAGTCTAGCAGTAGAACAATTATGACGTGACTGTCTAGTTACAAAAGGGAACGAGGCTACACAAGACTAGGTCAAAACAGAGAATATGGCCAGACCGTGTATGTTCAAAAAGGTTCCCAATTGTGGCCAAGTTGCTAAAGGGATAGTCAGTGGTAGGGTCTATAAAGTGAATTCCAAAATATTAAATGTTCAGTAGTGGTCCCGTTAATGTCTGTTGTTAAAGTGTACAAAAGCAGCATATCACATGGCACGGTTAAGATACATCCGAGTAAAAAATAATAATTTAAAGATAATAAACGCCATTGCAAGGACAATAGCCTCCGCTCACATCTCGGCGTGTTTTATTTGATTAAGGTAATTGAGATTAAAAATTCCTAATCTCTTCATGCATGCTCAGTATCCCAGGGGAGGAAATAATAGAGTTGAATCAGTTCACCCTGACGTGTCGTGGGAGCAACATTCTGTCACTCATCCGAATAAGTGAGAAAATCAGATCGATCTGATCACACCTACAAATGGACTGAAAAGTCCCTGCGTGTCTTTTTCATGGTGGGAAGAAACCGGACCACCCCCAAGAAGCCCACGCAGACATGGAGAGAACATGCAAACTCCACACAAAAAGGACTCGGGACGGGATTCGAACCCGTGACCAGCTCGCTGGGAGGAGACGGTGTAACCGCTGTACCACTGTTCTACCACTAAACACGTCCGGAAGAACTGGTCCAACTTAGTGGGAGTTCTAATCATCCGTTAGCCCCTCCTCCCGTTTCATGATTCTTGGAGCATGTCGTACCTTTTCACTTGGCCGTGGAGCCAAATTTTTCTACAACACAACAACAACGTAAGCAAAGTCTGGCTCTTCAATTGGACCCTTTTCGAGGTATTTTTTCCTTGTAGCCGCTTTCACGCTCGCGTTCCTTTGTCTGTATGCAATTGGCTCTTGCTGTAGCTGATGTGGCCTGGTAGTGGCCTTGGTTTCAGAATGCTTTTTTCTTTTCGTCCTGGCTTGTCCTCGTAAGGAATCCGTGTTGTAATGGGCTTGGCATTTTAGAGATTTCTCCAAGTGTTTGATCAAATTTCTAAACTGCTTTTGACAGACCTTACACACATTGTGCACACTTTCAGGATACTGATCGTAGAGATTATCCGTCGTTTGGTCCTCCTTGCTTTCTTCCAGATCACTCGAGTTGTGCGATGAAAACTCTTTCCTTTTCTTGGTACTTGCTGCCTGCACCCTGGCATGTTTGGCTCTAGTTCCTACGGGATCCATTGCCAGGTTTCTCTTCCTGGTGGCAGCCTGCTCCATTGCATGCTTCTTTCGGTACGCAATTGGATTTTCCTGTAATTGCTTTCGCCTGTAGGTAGCCTGAGCTTCACAATGTTTGGTCTTTCTTTTCTCCCTGGCCTGCTCCTGTAAAGAACTCATGTTGTAATGGGTTTGGCATGCTTTAATCTTTTGCAAGTGCATAAGCAAATTTTTGAACCTCTTTCGACAGTTCTTGCACACTTTGGGCATACCCTCCGTATATTTCTCCGATTGCCTATCCGTTGTGGGGTCCTCCGTTCGTTTCCTATGCACGCTTGAGCTGCGTAACGAACACTCTTTCCTCTTCGCTTCCGTCAGAGTTGTAGGGGATTTGGTTTTGGAGCTGCCGCCATCGTTTAGGCCGCAGGTGTCCTTGTCCCTCAAAGCAACGGGAACTCCATGATGCTTCTGTTCCAGTTGAACAGGGCCGACAGGCGTGTGTAGTACGGAGTATGAGGTCTGCCATATCAGATTTGCCAGTATGTCCATGCCGTAGTCGTCACTGAGGTGAACACCGTCCTCACACCACAGTTTGCTGCATCGAGACAAGTTGTGTTAGAAATATTACCCACATCCCATAAACGACATGATCTGCTTAGCTATGACGAGGTGCTAACACACGGAGCGACATCAATTACAACATCTTCCATACCTCTCGTGTATTGGGAAGAAAGCTTTTGTTGAGAAGTAGCACACGTCAAGCTGAGCGGCCGCTCGACGGTATTCTTCTTTAAGACAAAGTTGGTACTCCAGACTAACGGCTCCGTGACGAATAGGAAAATCCAGCACAAAAATCTGTAAAGAAGAAATGAGTGTCACATCACCGTAGACTCAGGTTTGTGCCCTCTCCGAATGTATACGTGGGATTTTCTTTTTAAAAAACCTACCTTGGGCCAGCGTCGCATAGCAGCTTGTAGAAGAGACTTAAAATCTTTTGCAGCCATCTCAATGGTGGGGCTGGACGTCAAGTTGTTGCTTGGAGCAATTAGGCAAACTACATCAGGGTTGAGGGGAGGGTCACCAGCATGGCACATTTCCTTTCGCAAAGCATCAGCATCTCCTCCAGGTGTAGACATGAAGCCAAAGCTGAACTGGCCCTCCGGCATGGCAACATAACCGTCCACAAAGGATCTCAAATGCGCATCACCAATGACAAGGACAAACTGGAATAGAAGACGACATATTCACCAAGGCCGGAAAATAGGGAAATAATCATGTGTTAGCAGACTGGGCCAATGAGTAATGAGAGCATCTTTACAGAGAACAGTGTGGTCTTACCTCTTTTTCACTGGCTTGCATTTTGTCTGGGTAAAGAGTCTTATGCACATAACCACTGATCTGGGACATAGGCCACCGCAAGGCTTTATGCCGCGATCCATAAACCGCCATGGCTGTAAAAAAAACTAAAAGGGACATCACACATTATTAAAGAAATAGGGACAAGTCAAGATTTCCAAATTTTTGAATAATCATTAAATCATAAAAAAGGAGCAGCATGGTTCAGGAGGTAGAGAGGGTCATCTAGTAATTGGAAGATCGCTGGTTCGATCCCTGGCTCCTTCAGAATGCTTGTCGAAGTGTCCTTGTGCAAGACACTGAACCCCTAACTTCTCCCCGGGCACTTCAGCTGCCCACTGCTCCTATACAATAGGATGGGTTAAATGCAGAGGACAAATTCCATTGTAAGAATACGATGACCAAATAAAGTGTCTTTCCTGCATAAAAACTCTCTAATAGTTGATGTGACTATTGTCTTGTCCTAAAACGATATTGTCCTCGTTTTAAGTGCACCTGGTAGTCATATGGTACTGCAAACGGAAAGGCATCAGTAAAGCACCTAAAAGCTGTTTGCCAACTGCCATTAAACGAACAAAGAAAAAAGAACACGTAGGTGAGCACTTGTTGCCTCCATTGGTTGGGCTTAGGGCAGGGTTAAGGTTGGTCATTTAGAGCCAGAGTAGGGGCACGACTTCTCAAAATACAGGTGGGGTTGGGGAATAACGTTGCCAGTACCTCCGGGCAACCAGCAGGTCTCAAAAGTCAAGCCAATATGGAAGTGCCTTAAACCTGCATTCTTTCTACTGGCCAGTGGGGAGGGGAGTTCTCTACGGCTAAACCACCGCGATCCCCAAACTACTACCTTTGGCTGCTCCTGATAGGGGTCACCACAGCCAATCATCCATCTTCATCTCTTCCTGACCTCTGCATCTTGCTCTGTCACACCAGCCACCTGCATGTCCTCCCTCACCACATCCATAAACCTCCTCTTTGGTCTTCCTGTTGCCTGGCAGCTCCATATTCACCATCCTTCTCCCAGCATACCACTTTTGCTCTGTTGTTTTTGTTCCAAGGCAGTAATCTGATTGGCCAGGGTCTGTAGTATGCCAATCACATTGGTGGGATGTAAACACTGACCAGGATGAAGGATGAAACCTCCAACAGTGAATAAAACGGTTTGTAGTTTATGAACAATGACTCCAAGTTTAGGCAGGAGTATTTACTTAACACTGTGACATCTGTACACCAACTTTGCACTATGTTAAAGTAGAGTTATTCCACCCTTTGTTTTTCCCGATAGTGCCATGACCCAATCCACTCTGTTTAGGTGGAAGCCTGGCAGATGTTATTTGCGGTCGGCTTTACTGACATAAACAGATCAGGCCAACGCTACTTCAAATTTAACAAGAAATGATCTGACACAGCAGATGAAGACTCAAGATGTCTGCTGGAAGCGTGATGAAATGTTTTGTTCAGTAAACACTGCGTCTAGATGAACCGAGTCACCCTTTTCGGGATCTCTCTCTGGATCATTGAACGTGCACGATTAAGACAAATCAAGGGTGTTAACACTGCAATGAGTCAACTCTTGAACCAATTGAGTGAATCCAAAAGTACCAGAAAGCACCAGAAATGCTTTATTTACAGGATCAGCAGACTTATCCAGAAGAATATTGAAATCACAATATCATCAGAATGACTAACAAGACCTTTGACAGATTCACCATTTTCTTCGAGAAATTGTAAGTAAGGGCCAGAATGTCAATAAGAGTATCACAATCTAGACTGAGCGGTAGTCGTAGCTGAGGGAGATGGACTTCGAATAAGAACCGCAAGGGAGTCAGGTCCACTTGCATCTGCCAACAAGGCTGAGTTAGTGCTAACCATAAGAGTTCTGCTTTCAGGCCTGGGGCTAAAGCTATCTGGAGTGCCCATCACATCGAACTTAGCCCTAGCCACAAGCTGCTCTAACTCACAGACATGTCAATCTGGTACAAATAACCTATCTGTATCTAACCTTGAAGCTAGAAAACAAACTAGGAAAAAAATGCTGCCTACTAAACACAAGAGTCGTTTGAGAAAGAAAACTGAGAAATCTAATGACGAGTGAACTAAAGACAGAAAATGGTGTAATCGGTAAGACAATTGAAGAGTAGAATATATGGAAGAAACAGTGGGCTGTCTTTAACCTGTATCTTGATGATGTGCTATATATCATGTAGGGATTTACATACAGTCCAACCTGAAGAACTACAGGTGGTTTGGAGCCCTGCAATATTTATTATTTTACCAGTGGCTTTGTGGACGTTGTACTCCATGACAAAAAAGCTTCATAGGACCTGGGTTCCTGTACAGGGTCCAATGACTTGGACCCAGATGTTCTCACCCAGCTGTCTCCTTGTACCATAATAAGCTTTAACTCTGGATTTTCAAACTTTGACTATGCAGAGTCACACAGCAGCTCTTCAGCATGGCAGTGATTTTTTTTGCCTCCTCCTCAGAGTATAAGGATGTGACGTTATGTGGGTGTTACCACATATATCCACTGTATCCATGGTCACGTCCGGTTTAAAAAAACACACAAGATGGCAACAGGAAAATGACAAACTTGAAATTGCAGAATAGTGGTCCTCAAACCAAAAGGAATATCATAGAGGCTAATTTCACTACTCTTATATTGCCTATAGATAGTACCAGGCGCCGGTAAAAAAGTGTGGCACCTTTACTTGGACTCTTGTTGGTTTTCACGTTCAGTTAGACTCTGTTTGGGTTCAAAAATTATATTAGATACTGCTTTGGATTCTTGCTCGTTCAGACAAGTAATGGATCACTAAAGAACATTGTCCCCCCCTCGTATCTTGGTCTGTTTTAGACTGTATGCGGGCAGGGGGAAGGGGGTACACCTGAAAGCTGCTTGCCAATCGCCATTTGAGCAACAAAACAATCATCGGTGTCGATACCACAGCAATTACACATAATAACAATCAACCAACAGGAACGGAGCAGAAAATGAAGAGGCTTCACACGAAAACATGACCAAATGTAATCATAACACAGAATTGGAAACAAAGGCCTGCCTCTAACAACCCTTCTTCAATAAAGGCGAAATGTGCAAAACGCAGTTACACAACATTGCATAACTGCAATTTCTGGTAAATATGCATCATAAAAATAAAGCATTTCAGGTACCTGGGAAAGAGTAGTAGAATATTGGGATCTTGGTGTTTCCGTATTATCCACGGGTGTTGTTGTATCCTGATGGTCAGCGTGGAATAAATGTGGAAGGAGCGAGTAAACTGGAACTTCTTCTTCTTCGTTGTGTTTTTGGCAGCTTGCTATACCAACTTTAAGTGCTTACCGCCACCTACCACGCAGGAGTATGTAGAGTAGTCTCTGGTTTGTTAGTTATAATAATTGCAACTATCTCACATTGTCAGTTAAGTTTTTAGTTTGGAACCTTGTTATTTCTTGGTTCCTACCTTTTGATTTATGGGAGTCCAAGACGTGGAACTAATCTCTGTCCCATCTGTGTTCCGCACGTAATTAATTCCATAAACACCGTACAAGCGAGGCGCAAAATAAGCTTCGGAAGAGAAGATTAGCATAAGAGTTTAACCGTCAAGTATATATATATATATCCATACACGCATGAACATAGTAAATGTTCAAAAGAACCGCGACGTAAGTGTAAAGCAGCCTATGTGATATGTTTGAGTTTAAGTTAATTTCTACATGATTTTGTTTTTCAGTAATATATTTTACGTGTGTAATGTAACTGCGAGTGTGTTAGCTTAATACACTACATATAGCTGTCAGGGAATTTTGAATAAATGACATACATGTATGCATTTATTCATTGTATTATGTAGTATGTTTTTGTATGTTATTATTAAGAAATATATTGCTCTTAGCTGTGTTACCCACACCTTGTTTAATTTGCTCCTAATGAGAGGTCAGTTTCACATGTTACAATTAGTCCCCATGCTGTAGGGGTCGACAATTATTTAAATGGAGTTGGGGGATTAAGGCTGGATGCCCTTCCCCGTGGTGGGTTTGAACCCACTTCAGTTTCATTCTTAATATCCCTTCCAAATTCTATCCTCATCCTGCCTCTCCCACCTTTTGTTGCAACCATACCCTTTCTTCCATTATATTTGTCACAACACATAATCACATTTTCCAGCTTTCTAGTTATGTTACAGTGTGCACATTCTTGTGAATTTCAGGGTCATTTTTTTCATCTCCTGAGGTTACTGCTTGGTTCTGCCCTTACTGTCCTCATTACAGTTGTTCTGCAAAAGTTCCACTGTTGTTTCTCGTGTCATTGCTTTACCTTCCCCTTTTCCATGGTTATTTCTGTCAATTATGTGGGTCATATCTAGTGATCTTTTTCCCATCCTGTCTACAAATTCATAGTCTTTTATTCCCATATATTTAGATAACTATGCTGATTCTCCTTCTGTTTAGTTATATGTTTTTTTCATTCTTCAGTCTCACTTTCTTTCTTACAGTTTTTCTCCTCTAAAAATGTTGGAGCAGCAAGAACTGTAAGACTGAAAAACATGAAAATTACCAGGTGGGTTGCAAATTCCACCCACTTCTGGGACGAGATCGGGCGTTGACATGGTGGTATGGCTGGAAGCCAAAATTCCACCCACTACTAAGGCACATAAAATGACGCCCATTGACCTCAAGTCACAGGGAGTTGAATCAATTCATGTGCACATGTTTTTCGAGAGAAATGGCTCATCACTCATCCAAGTGAACTTTTCAGTCTCAGTTGAATGCAGGTAACTGGAACCCTTATAAATGATACAGTGGCATAACTTCTGAAAAGGATGATAGGTTTCATATGCAAATTGCTGTGACCATTAGCTAGAGTTGTAATGGCCTGTTATACTATTCACAGAGGTTTTGGGGAATATTACAATCACAGCATTGTAAGATGCAGACAGTGATGTGATTACAGCTCTAACTTGTGAAAATGCAATTTTGGCAAGAACATGTCACCAAACTCAATTCAATGGCCAATTTTTATACGAGATCATCTTTGTTTTTGGTCATTATGCCACTTTATTGTTTATGAGGCTGGCGATACCTGCAGTCAGTTGAGACTAAAGAGGTCACTTAAATGAGTGATGAAACATTTCTCTCGATAAACATGTCTAGATTCAACCTTCTGGGTACTGGTGTTGTATTCAACAATCAGACAGCCCCACAGTTGACGTTTCAATGTATTGTCCATCAAGCGTCATCATGCCCAAAATACATATATCTCTCTGCACTGAGTTTGACTAACTTCTGAGCACAGCAGAGGCAGGAATTGCTCACTGGGACTGTGCAAGCTCATTCAAACAGATTTAATCATATGCGCACAAGACCACTCACCACAAGAGCTATACCTATCATTACAAATAGAAGGA
Source organism: Regalecus glesne (assembly GCA_900302585.1). Taxonomy (NCBI): domain Eukaryota; kingdom Metazoa; phylum Chordata; class Actinopteri; order Lampriformes; family Regalecidae; genus Regalecus; species Regalecus glesne. The sequence continues at coordinate 16,488 of OMLC01007512.1, read as the reverse complement.
TGTCTGTCATCTTGTCTATCATGACATTCATTCACCAGAAGTGCATGCGGTCCATAGACAAAAAATAAGTTTGTTTGAGAGTGGACCCCCCTCTCTCTCTCTGAGGGGGGATTAAAAGGTCATTCTGACTTGATAAAAACAACTCCAAGTAAATGTTCGTTTACTTGGATTTGTTCAAACTATTCTAAGGGAAAATATGACAGCCCTATCATTCACTCATGTCTGTATCACATCACTCACCACTTTTGGCTCTTTATAGTAACAGAATACAAAGAAATTAGCATTTTATGTGAGATCTACTTTGTGATTTTCCACATTGATCAAGAATTCAACAAACTTATTGACAAATTTTGCCTTTCAGATTGTGAATGTGTTCAAATGTCAAACAACCTCAAGATACTCTGGGAGGTCTTTCACATAGCAGAGTGACCGGGCCTCTCCACATGATCTAGTCTTGCAATGTCTTGGAGGGAAACAGACATGAGATTTCCAATGCCCATTGCAAGTAAGTGCTTAAGTGTTGGTGCTAGTATTGAAACATACCCAACATTAATTGAAGAAGACTAGCAGATTGAACGTCATACAACAGTTTTCAGGATGACAATGGCAAAATGTTCCTATTGGTTCCTTGCAGTTTAAACAGTCATGGTGATGTATGTACACAATGTATTCCTCCGTTTCTCGTCTTTTGCATTTCTAACAATCAGTATCTCCATTAAATTCATTGAAAGCAATTTTTTAATACCCACTTCTCACTTCAGAGGGTATAATTCAAAAAAGAAAGACTAAAGAAAAGGATAACTATATCAAACGCTAATGTCACTCAACATTTTCTTCTAAAAGACTTGAGTGAGCATAACATTTGGTGTATTATAGTCGACAGATTGTTTTTTTATGGAAGGAATAATGGATTATACCTCTGAAGTGAAAAGCTTTCTGATGCAAGTTACGTTCAATTAGATTAGATTGTCTATTTGCCACAAGACCAAGTTCAGTGAAAATTTTGGTACAGCACATTAAATTCTGCAGCACAATACATCCATGGAGAGCAGTGAACACTGAATTTATGTATACAATGTATACAAAATTCAGTGTAGGTTTGTTTTGATATGATGCTAGCAACAAACCTAAGGGAAAATTATATCGGCATTATCCTTAAATAGAACATGTATGTCGTTGGCACCAAATCTTATTTAGTGGACTTTTGATCATCAAGTTGTTAGTGTGATGGTTTAGAGCGGGGCTCTTCATAGTAATACTTGCAAAAATGTACATTGGTAACATGTAAATGAATCAAGTCATATGTTGTGTTGGTTGGTTGCTTTGATGTTTCCTGTTGATGAGCTTGGAAATCATCCACGTAAGTAAAGATTTTAGTATTGACTGTAGTACACTCGAAATGCCCAAGGAGAAATAAGTTGAGATTTGTCTGCACTGAATAACAATACATAAAAATGTTAATTTTTAATATAATGACCAAGAAACAAAAAGTTAGCATATTTTTCACTGTTATTATTTATTTCAGGCACCTTAATCTATAGACAAGTATAAATCTGTAACATAATGACACAATAATGGTTAATGCTTCAGAGCTCACCCTAAACTTCTGAAAGTGGGCTTTTACCGGAGCTCATGTACATTTCAGGGAAGCCGAGCTCCCATGTACTCCCTCAAAATTTGAACCCAGCTATGCCCCTGACATAAACCCAAGGGAGACTGTCTCAAAATCAAAACATTTATTTGCAAGTCAACCAGAGAACTATTTCAAAAGTAAAAATATCTTCCAAATGCAAAATCCTCAAGTCTGTGACCATTTCAACAAAATTATAATGAATAAGTTCTCTGCATCCAGATACTTTTGTTGTCAATTCACATTTTTTACGAGCAAAATTAACTGCTGATTGCAGAGGGAGAAAATACTCTCCAAACGGTTTTGGTTTTTCCATTTTTTATGATTTTGCATTAAAAAGTAACAAAACACCTCCATACGTCCCCTTCTGTGTTGAACGGTGTCATCGGTGGAGTTTCTCACCATTGAGTCCCCTAGCGTCAGTACAACAGCACGACAAAGAAAGTTCTACAACTTTCTCATGAACGGTCAAATATGCTTGAAACTTTGCTTATGGACCCTAAACATCACAATCATTCAACCCATATTCGTTTTTACGTTAGGTTATCTCTTTAATGAATCCGGGGATAGCGTATTTCTTTAATTCCCACTCATTACCAATTGGCGGCGGTAGTTCACCAAAACGCATTAGAAGGGTGCCTTAAAAAAAAAAAAACAGAACAAAAAACATCGGAGGCTTGCCAACTTTCGTGAAATCAACAAGAAGAAGAAAAATCAAGGCGAAGAAGAACGAGGAGGCGAAGCCTGTGCCTTTAAGAAAGCGGAACTGAGCCTTGATTCATGACGCCAGTTGCCTTGCGCTGGAGAATGTGGGCAGGAAACGCCGAGCCAGAAGGCAGAAGTGATCACGCTTTTTCAGCGTCGTTGCACAATACGTGCAAGCGAAATGTGTGTGGATACCCGACGCTAGCGTCCACAAGCAACCAGTCTCATCGGATTCACCCTCCCCGGGCATGAAAACGCCACCGTCCAGACCTCTGCCGGCGAGGGATTGTGACTTTTATCCGAGTGTGAGGGGAGCCGTCCCGGTCTGCCGCTGGGTTTGAAAACATCAGGCGGCCAGCGGGTGGGAGCGAGAGAGAGAGCGAGATAGATTCAAAGAGAGGGGGATTCGTGGAAAGGAGGTGCCTGCCTGGCGAACAGCCATGAGGGAGTATAAAGTGGTTGTTTTGGGATCGGGTGGAGTCGGCAAATCTGCATTGACTGTTCAGTTTGTGACCGGCTCCTTCATCGAGAAATACGACCCGACGATAGAGGATTTCTACAGGAAGGAGATCGAGGTGGACTCGTCTCCGTCCGTGCTGGAAATCCTGGATACCGCAGGGACGGAGCAGTTCGCCTCCATGCGAGACCTGTACATCAAAAACGGGCAGGGCTTCATCCTGGTCTACAGCCTGGTCAACCAGCAGAGTTTCCAAGATATCAAACCGATGAGGGACCAGATCATCCGGGTCAAGCGATATGAGCGAGTGCCGATGATTCTGGTTGGAAACAAGGTGGACTTGGAAGGGGAGCGGGAGGTCTCTTCCGGGGAAGGGAAGGCGCTGGCCCAGGAGTGGAACTGCCCGTTTATGGAAACTTCTGCCAAAAATAAAGGTTCAGTCGATGAACTGTTTGCAGAAATCGTCCGACAGATGAACTATTCCACTGTCCCCAGTGGCAGTGATCAGTGTTGTTCATGTGTCCTCCTCTGAGGGAGCGAGAGAGGGAGTAAAATAAAGCCCCGTCTTGTTAAAGCATATTTTCACCATTGTTTCATAACTTGTTGATAACCCCATGTTCTTCGCTGTCTGGAAGCCACCGCAAGGCTTCTCAAGTATTTCCCTCTCATACTCTCGTTGTCTTATTGCACACAAACAAAAATTGACAACAGCGACATCAGCAACCCGATGACGTGTATATAGCCTAAATAGTGTTTACATGATAAAAAAAAGTACTTGAATGTTTCAGATTTCCTTTTAAAGCTTTGTATATGACACTTCTCTGGAACTGTGCCTCAATGGGAATGTCTTATTGTGAAACCTAAGAGAGACACTTGTGGCTTTCCTCATCATAGACATGTGTGATGGTTTTGATTATTCTCAACTTGTGCTGGTGTGCCCCTCTGGGGCGGGTCCATTTGTCCTGGGAGAGAAGATTTGGCACAGCTATGCCAGTAGGCAGATTTAGGGATGGTCACTTCTTTCTAAAGGAGGTTATCATATTCTGGATGAAATCAAAGAAAAGTGGCCCCCAAGCTCATGAAATCCATCTCCTATTCGTAGTTGAGCCTTGCAGAGGGTTCTAGATTCAAATCACAGCCTGCATATTTTAAAAGATTATGGTGCAAAGGGATTAAATGCACCTACCAAGATACTGTATTCCAAGTTGTGGAGTTGAATCAAGTTTTTTTTTCTGTCCTTGTGGTCTGGTTGAAGTGGATTTATTACAAACCTTGCACTTAGCCAACGGTGTCACCTCCTCAAGAGTGCACAAACGAGGACCGTAGTGCATTGCTGTCGCTGCATGGGAAACGACAAGAGCCCATGTCAAGTGCCTTTCTGAGAAAATTCCTATAACTGTGCCAACTTGTGAGCCCTACTTCCTCTGCAGTGCGTCTTAATGGCAATCATTGAACTTTTCTTTTTCTTCTCGCAGCTTTCATGAAACCTATTTTCACTCGGTGTCTCAGTGAAAGAACTCTTGAAAGAATTATGACTTTTGTACTCGATTTTAGGGAGTTGAGCTTGTACCAGACCTATGTATCCCATCAGAATTGGGCCTTCTCTTTTCTAAGCAGTACAGGTCCGTCAAGAGCAACAGATTAAGCCTAAACCAATCAGAATTTTTGGTTCATTGAATGGCAAGCCATGTATTTGTTGTTTGTTTTTTGGTGTTTTTTTTTCCTGAAATGTGACATTTTGACTTAATTGTAATTTCCTCTTTGGGCAGACCCTCTATCGTTTTACTTGTCTCGTTCAAAAGACTTTTAATACATAAAAAGCATTTTATGTAACCTGTGGTTTGCATGATTCAGTGATTTTTAACCTGAACGAATTGCACTTCTCCTTTTAGTGCCACTCTGAAATTGAACATGATTTAGTTCTACATTATTCTTTTATTTTACTCGGCACATAGCAAAACACTGTGTTCCAGTAAGAGATCTGTCTTTGGGGTTTGATCTCAATTAGTCATGTGTCTGTTTTACATACCTCAGTGGGTAGAACGGTCGTCTGGCAATCAGAAGGTTGTAGGATCGATCCTCGATCCTTTATATAGCATGTCGAGGTGTCCTTGAGCAAGACACTTAACCCCTAACTGCTCCCTGAGCGCCATATGTTGGCAGCTCACTGCTCCTATACAATTGGTTCGGTCAATAATGCAGAGAAATCCAAATTTCCCCTTGTGGGACTGATAAGGGAATCATCATTATTATTTTTATTTTTTTTGAGGTGCCCTTGATTAAGAGTGGATCCCTTTTCCTGATTGACATTTTCTGGTAAAATTACTAATAAGCAGTTCTGAATAGTGACCTCAGATCAGTGAATGAGTTTATGCCGTTGCTATCAGTCAGTCCATGACACTTACTGTGTCCAAGGTGCACTGGTATGGTATTAGCAACTAAACCTCTCACTCCACTTGTTTGGGTAGCGGGCAGGGTTTCCAAAGAGCATGTTTGAGCTGGGGAGAGCTGTTTCCTTCTTCCCGCCACATGTTCTCTGGGTCATGGACCAGAGGACAGAGAGGGCTTTCTGTGTCAGCAGCCATACACAGACCGGCGTTTGTAAGCCATTCCTCAGATGGGCCAATGGGCCTCAAGTGTCCCTGTAACATAGCAAGCCGTGGTCACATGACCAAACCCCTAATGTATACCAAGAATTGATGAGCAATTTCAGTTAACGGAAACACAAACAAATTGTAGATACCACATCGCATACTTGCAAAGGGTTTAATTTCAACCGAGTTTTTATAAGAAGAGGTTAGTATTAAAACCATTAAAAAATGCACAATTTGAGTAAAAGAAGAGATAATCAAAATGGTGAAGCAAATTTAAAAATGACAAGACAGTAAAGCCCTTAAATGAGTAAGTGCACCCTGGAATGGAATGGCGGCCTGTCCAGGGTGTTTCTCCGCCTTCCGCCCAATGAATGCTGGAATAGGCACCAGCAGATCTGTGATCTAACTTCGGCTAAGCGGTTGACATTGACATGACAAATGGTCAAAGTTGGAAGCTGCAAATAAAAATTAGCTAAAGTGGGTTTTAGGATTTTGTTGAAACGATCTTGCCCTATTGCATATTCCAAGATCCGTTGGGAGGCTGTTTCAGAGTCTGGGTTGTGCAAGAATTAAAAGCAGCTTCCCATTCTGGGTCCTGGCGTCTTGCAGACCGAGGCACAGTTAAAACAGCATCACTGGAGTGGACTGTTAGAAACCCATGTTGAGATATAATCCACTAGTTCATAAACCAATTTACAGTCAATGCAAAGATTTTGAGACTTGTGTGATATATACACTCATTATAGTTCCTATTGGAATCCTTATTGCAGCTATTTATGCTTGTAGTTGGAAGACTACAAGAGAGAATTATATTCAAATCCCCTATGTGGGATCGAATCCGCAATGTCTTGTTTGGAGATAAGCACTCTACCACTAAACTACGACGGCCCCCCAAAATATCTCATTATTCTGAGGAGCATGGTCAACATGGAACCCAGTCATTCATTCAGCTGGCATTAGCAACACTGAATGGAAAGCCAATATGGTGTGAACATGTAATTCAGTTTAGTTTCGATGGTCTTGGTTCGAGGCATTGAAGAGGTACTAGTGCCTTAGAGCC
>OMLC01007483.1:4408-15367 GCA_900302585.1 Regalecus glesne | reverse complement strand
GAGTGAAACCAATTTAATGCAGCACCAGAAATGCCAACCCAGTTTTCCAACTCATCAAGTGAGACGGCTTGATCAATGGTATCAAACGGCAGCTACATCTAGAGAGATCCGTTTTACACGTCACAACAAGTCGCCAAAATATGGGGGTGGACAGAGACTGGTCTGGAAGTCGAGCGAGGAGTGAGGAGGTGAGAAACATAAGGCCGGATGCCCTTCCTGACACCCCACGATGAGTTTGAACCCACAGCCTCTAGCTCGTCAGTTCCCAAACCATTTGGTCTACCACGGAGCTACTACAGGCAGTGAAACCTAGAAGAATAAGAACAGAGTATTCACCTCTACCACTATACATAAAAACCTCATTGGTCACTCTTAATAATGCAGTCTCAGTACTGTGCTTAAAGATTGTCGAAATGGTCATGACTCAACAAACTCCAGGATCTGGTCCAAAACGTTTCTTCCGGGATTTTAGATTGAAAAAAAGACAGCTTAGAAATTGACTTATAATTCTCTAACCTTGCCAGATTGAGAGAGGTTTTGTTTATTTAGGAGAGGTTGAACACGGGCTATTTTGAAATGGTCAGGTATGGACATGGATGTAAGAGAGCAGTTGATGACAGACAGCAGGCTAGGACCTAAGCCAGGGAGGATGGATTAGAACCATTTCGTTGGAACTCTATCACAGGAACTGGAGGAGGGCTACATATGGACTACAGTCTTTACAATGAACTGCAGAGAAATGGCAACAAACTCCTATATAAAAATCAGAAGACTAAAAGGGGAAGGGGACAAACAGTGGGAGTAAAATTGGACCTTAGACCATCAATCATGTTGACAAAAAAGACATGAAATTTTTTTCATATGGAGCTAGTGAACTTCAAGAGAAGACTTTTTCCATCTGCATTTGGCCTTCCTATACTCTTCTTTGATGCCTGATGCTTTCATTGATCCAAGGGGTTGCGTTAATAACTGGGACAGCACTGCAAGCATACGAGGCAGAAAAATCAAGGGTAGATGTGCACAAATAATTAAGCCAACTAACTAGGCTGTTGTCATTGGCAAAGTCAGGAGGTTTGGTGACCAGACTGGGAAAGGAACCGGAAACCACGGCTGCTGACTGCTAATCAAAGATGCGAGAGAGAGTTCTACATTTCTGAGGTATTGCAGTATGTGGTGAGGAAGGATCTTTATGGTCAGAGACAGTCTTGCTCAGGGAATTAAGAGACATGTTCGGGATGAAAAACTAAATCAAGGGTGTGTCCACTGTAATGCATGGTAACAGTAACATGCTGCACAAGGTTAAAAGAATTAAAGATGTTTACAAAAAAGAAACCTGATGAATGAGTTACAAGGATTATCAATATGAACTTTAAAATCACCGGTCATAATGGCCCTATTAGATTTTAGAACAAGAGAGGACAACAGCTCAGAGAATTAAGTTGAGAAAACCATTAGATGAGGCTGTATTTCGCCCTCATCCTGGTTGGTGAATTTGGGGACATTTTATGATGTTGTTGCCGTCAGGGCTTCATGTGTTGGTTTCTGAAGTGTGTTTAGAACACACAGAAAGAGGTCTGTTTTATAAGTTTCCAAGATTCAAGATTCAAGATGTTCATTGTCACTCTGGTCGCACAAGTATAATTATGTGAAATTCTTAAGCTGGGAGACTCCATTACAACAACATGGGATAAACATAAAATAAGCTATAATAAGTGTGTATACATACACATATGTATAAAGCAATAAATATCAAGCAAATTAATATATAAAGTAACATTTATAAAATAATTAGCCATAAAATAGGTAAAGATGAGAGTAGAAGTAATCTATAAAGTATAAAAACAATAATAGTACATGTGTGATCAATAATCTAAGATATCACACAAGTGATAAACAGATTGTAGAGACGGTAAGGTTGCACTTGGATTTGTGCTAATGTTATTTATCAAGAAGTCTTATGGCTGCAGGAAAGAAGCTGTTCCTCAGTCTGCTGGTGCGTGTTTTGAGAGTCCTGTGTCTCCTCCCTGAGGGCAGCAGGGAGAACAGGCTATTGTGTGGGTATGCTAAATCCTCAATGACCTGCAGGGACTTCCTGAGACACCGCTGGGTCTACAGCTCCTGATGACTGAGCAGCTCACATCCAGTAATGTACTGGGCTGTGCGCACAACCTTATCCAGGGCCCTGTGGTCCTTGCTGGTACAGCTACCATATCAGGTGGTGAAAAAGCCTGTCAGCAGGCTCTCTATAGTGCCCCAGTATGAGTCCCTGAGGATTTGCTGCCTCAAGCGAAATGTCTTAAGGTACCGGGCGGCATAGCTTAGTGGGTAGAGCAGTCGTCTGGCAATCGTAAGGTTGCAGGATCGATCCCTGGTCCTGCATACAGCATGTTGAGGTGTCCTTGAGCAAGACACTGAACCCCTAACTGTTCCATGAGTGCCATATGTTGGCAGCTCACTGCTCCTATACAATAGGTTCGGTCAAAAATGCAGAGAAATCCAAATTTCCCCTTGCGGGACTGATAAGGGAATCATACCTGAGGCCATACAGTTGTTTTCGGGCCCTTTTACCAATAGAGGTGGTGTGGCCAGTCCATGTCAGGTCTTTGTGGATGTTGACTCCCAGATATTTGAAATATTCTACTCTCTCCACCACTGTGTCATTTATGGTGACTGGATGGAGAGTGTGACCCCTTTCCTGAAATCACATCATGATAAGTCCCCATGTTGTGGGGATGGAAACGGACTAAAATGGAGATTGGGGGATTAAGGCTGGATGTTCATCTGAACCCATAGCCCCTGGGTCATCAATTCCCGAAGTACTCTACCACTGAGCTACTGCAGCCCTACTGTGCTTATAATACACACTTAAAAATAAATTCAATTAAAAGATAAAATTATAAGAGCCTTAAGGAATGGAAATAAGTCATAAGCCACCTGTTTGAATGCGAGCTCTGTTCTTTAAATTATCAAATGAAAAAGGAAAGTCTACATAACTATGAGATAAAAAATACTCTTCAGTTTAAACCCTATCCCTTTTTGATTAATAAAGTATTCTGTCGTGATTTTTTCGTTCACATTTAGTAAGAATCTTTTGACTTTACCATTTTGAGTTTCAGTGAGTTTTTGAGTGTCGCCATTCTACCCGCGCATGTGCAGTGACTGAGCGGAAGTTGTATCGGGTTGGAGCGGAAATCATGACATTCTTTCTGTTCGCCGACTGCCATCATGGTAAGCTCAACGTGAAGACGTTGCAAATTGAAAAGTAGTTTGCGTCTTTATTTCGCCATCACTGTACAATAAAGAAACCTGTTTTTATTGCTAATTGTGTTAAAGCCAATATGATACAAGTTTGGAGCTTTAGTATGTCGATCTGATTAGTTAAATGTGTCATGTGAAATGTCGGCTATTGGGTGGCTGTACAACGTGGTCCGCCAGGCAGTGAAGGCCTACAAAAGGAAAGACACCGTTCTAGTTTTCAAAGCACAAGTCCTTTGTCAAATAGAGTATATTTTAACATCTGTATCTGGTACAGTGTGCCCTTGTAAAAATGTTGACGATTTTACTGTCCTGCTCGTAAGCTAATCCCGCTAACAACAAACTTAATGGCGTTAGCCAGATAATGCTAACTTCGCTTCGCGCAAACACCGAGTCTCATCAGAAGGTTGTTTCCGATTATTGGAGGCATCACGTCTAAGAAACTTGAATCCTATTTTACCTGTCACCGTCCTCACCAGGTGTTCAAGCGCTATGTCGAGATAGGCCGCGTTGCCTACGTCTCCTTCGGACCCCACGCTGGCAAGCTGGTGGCTATCGTAGATGTCATCGACCAAAACAGGGTAAGTGATACTGGGGTGCATTCTTATCTGACAATGAACAGTGGCCCTAAATTTGAGGGTCTGCTTGACTTTCAATTTAAGGTGTTTATTTTATTTTGTTGTGTCTTTGTCTTTCAGGCACTAGTTGATGGTCCCTGCACAGGGGTGAGGAGGCAAGCCATGCCTTTTAAGTGCATGCAGCTCACTGACTATGTAATTAAAGTACCTCACAGGTGAGTGAGAGCTGCCTGCTAACTCGCAAATGTTTGATTTATGAAAATATGAAAATCCACCTATTAATTCGTTTTAGCAACTGATAAAATCTGTAACTATCATAATTCGCAGACTAATTATTCTCCTTAGAATTGAGATTCCTCTCGAGCCAGATTGCTATGTATACCTCAAACGTCGAGTTCTCAAAGTAACTGTAATGGGATGAGCTTCAAGAAAGACTAGTAAATATAGTATATTCTCTTAAATCTACCTATAACTACACCAGGAAGGCCGGATTCTCTTGTATTTTGATAATCTTAATTCTCACAGGGATGTTTCTTTGGCTTGGAAAATTCTATTAAAGGTTCTAAATAGGGAAGAAAGACTGTTGCGGGGTTGACTTTACAAACAGTACCAGTCAGGCATTTTTAGAACAACGTAAACATGGGTAGTTTTAATTTGGTTGTTGAACATCACATGTCATTCTTTCCCAATGCAAATATTGTTGGTTGCATCTGTCTGTAAGTGAAGGATCGTGTAGTTAAAAACGTTGGATTTTCTGGAGAAAAACAATCTAGTGAACAGAAAATATATTTTCTGTGATATATGGAACACAGTATAATGTTCATGTAAATGAATTTATTGAAAATATTTAAGAAATAGGAATCTATCTCTTTGAATTAATTGAACCAAGTAAAGATAAGCAACTGTTATCGGTGACCACACATGTATTCTAAATTATGTTCTAAGAGGATGACAGTATGTATACAGTGCCCTAGAGTGGCTCCTTAGGTTGTAATTCTTGTTTGCACATGTGCTTGTTGAAAGTGCTAATTGGCAGGTCCTGTATTAACTGCATCAATTTTACTTCAGAAACATATTTATTGTGATGTCAATCTCATTAGAGACTTGAGCCTTAATTTTCTTTTGATTTGGCCTTCTGAGAAGGCTTCAGGAGACAAACATCAGGTTTAGTTATTAGTTAGATTTTTTATCCTTGTGAAGTTCTTTGGCGGCTGTTTTATATAATTGTAACTTGCATATCAATATCTAATAACACACATTAATTGGTCATCAGTTGCCGTCAGAAGTTTGTGAGGAAGGCCTGGGAGAAGGCCGAAATAAATGAAAAGTGGGCGCAAAGCAGCTGGGCCAAGAAGATCGAGGCCAGACAGAAGGTAAGGGCAATCCTAGAGTTGTTTTGGGTTGGGTGTAGTTGATGTTTAAGATTTGCTCCTAAATAAACAGACAATGTATGCATGAATAGACAGACATAATATATAGGAAAAGAAGCAGGTGTGATAGGCATTGATCATTACAAACCATAGCAGCCTATGCATTCAAGAACCACCATTAAAATAAAATCTAATTTATTGATGCATGCTCAATAATCCAGGTAAGGGTATCACAAAAAAGAGTTGAATCAGTCTGGAGACTGAAGATTTTACCTGTTTCAGTGACGAAACGTTTTTTAAATAAACTTCTGAGTTCCAGTTGAACTGATTCACCTCTTTTTTGTGAATCACATTTAATGCTTCAGGCTTTCTTTAGGTTTGCACTGTAATAACTGGCAAATAACAAAATGATAGATAAGAAATGTTACTGCCAATAACTGGCACAACAAAATGACAGCAACTGTTTGTTTCTGTCATAATATAACTATTGTTTATAGTTACATAATGTAAAGTTACATATGGTAGCGGCATAGCTTAGTGGGTAGCGTAATCCCCCGTCCTGCAGGAAGCACGTCAAAGTGTCCTTGAGCAAGACACTGAATCCGTAACTGCTCCCCAAGCGCTTATGGTAGCAGCTCACTGATCCTACATGATGGGTTAAAATGCAGAGAACTCCAAATTTTCACTTGTGGGACTGATAAGGGAATCTTTATTTATTTATTGATAAGGGTGGGATACCTGCGGTCATAGACTGCAGATGTCACTTTCACGAGTGATGAAATGCTTCTTTCGATAAACGCTTCCGGAATTACCTATTCAGTTGTTAGTGATCACGTATTAAGTGACTTCCTCAATCTCAGCTGACTGCGGGTATCCTCACCTATATAAAAATCATACACATAACGATTGAATCAACAATCTGTGTCATAGACGTAATTACACCATTGTAAGACTGATCTCCTCCCCCAGTTCAGAGATACTTGTTCATAAAGATGGCCAACATTCTTCCCCATAAAGGGTGTGTACATCCTCATCCTTTAATGAGTGGCCCCATCCCTGATAGGGAGGTATGCTGGTTTTCAATAGTTATGTCATCAATATGAAGAGGGGATGTCCAATCCTGAATAGAAGGGGAATAAAGAGTACACCTGTAGCTATCCTAAAATGTCGTGTTTACAACTATAACCCAATCCTACATGACCATTGTAACTAGTTAATGGTCTCATGAATTTGCATAGGAATCTGCTGTTAAGGTTCTGTCGTGATGTTTATAATGGTGGGAGAATGAGCGGAAGAGGTCACTTACATGAGTGATGAAACGTTTCTTCTAATGAAAGTTGTCCAGATGAACTGTTTAATTTAATGTGATTTTCACTTGACCAGAAGCGGTGTATATAAAATTAGTCAATTTACCTGGGTTATTGAACACTCATCAAGACAGAAACTGGTTTCTCCTATAACACTGAGCTATGGGGTGGCATAGCTCAGTGGGTAGAGCGGTTGTCTGGCAATCGGAAGGTTACAGGGTCGATCCCTGGTCCTGCAGAAAGCGTTTCGAGGTGTCCTCGAGCAAGACTCAGAACCCCTAACTGCTCCCAGAGCACTGTTTGTTGGCAGCTCACTGCTCCTACATAATAGAATGGGTTAAAATACAGAGAAATCCAAATCTCCCCTTGTGGGACTGATGAGAAGATATATTTTTTATTTTTTTGACTCCTTTCATTTACAATGCATCAGAGCACAAGGTCAGTTTAATTCGATTGATATATGTGGCAACCTTTGGTCTAGTTATCTGCAAGTGTTATCCCGAGTCGTATAATTGTTAATAAACAAGGTTCTAATCTACCTATCGCATATTTTCTTACTCCCAGTTTTATACTTTGTAGATTTAATATGACATTGTGGCCAAGTTGTTCTGTAGTCCCAATATTTCTACCAGGACTGCAAGCATATTAAATATCTCTGGGACAATAGGTCATCATGCCCAATATATCGTAGACAGGGTTGTGGTTAAGGATTGGTAAATGGGAGACCCAGGCCAGGGTGGCTGGGTAGTAGGGACCCTTTCTCTCAACCAGTGAACCTTCAATTTAAAACCCACACATCAGCAAGCATTTGCCTCTTTGAAGTGTCCCTGAGCAAAATATAGAGTTGCTAGCCTAAGGTTGGGTACTGTGTGTTACTTTGCTGAACCTGTGTAGCTGACTTCTTGTGGTTTCTTTACAGAGGGCAAAAATGAGTGACTTTGATCGCTACAAGGTGATGAAGGCCAAGAGGATGGTAAGTTTTTAAAGAAAAACTGATGAGCTATAGGCTGCTAATTACAGTTTTTGTTTCATCTTGCCATATCCAGCATTATGCTGTTTTATCAGCATGCCGCTGTCTTTATTAAACCTGTATATGTATTATTTTTCCTTCAATTTCTACAGAGGAACAAGATCATCAAGCATGAGGTGAAGAAGCTGCAGAAGGAGACAGCTAAGAAGTGATTTATTCCCATCAATAAAACCCTCCTTGAATTATTCATCATGTCCACTTGTCCTTTTTTTAACCTTTTGCTTTCTTACGGTTTGGATGATGAAACTTTACACGCAGTGAACTTGTCTGATCGTTAATATATACTGATCCAGGTATGTATTTGTTTCATTATTTTGTTTTGGAATGTGGTCGTCTTAAATGTCAGTTTTCTGACCTGGTGAACATGAATTTTATCATTGCCGTTTCTCATCTTCAGGAGTAACTAGTTTGAAAATGCTTCTGGGCAACAGCCCATGGAGTTGTTATCTTATCAATATGCCTAGAAATGTCTAAACATCTCCCTTCTGCAGAAAAGACAACATCTAGGGGTTGAGTTGCTCAGTGGGTAATACCGTTGTCTGGCAATAGAAAGGCTGCAGGTTTGATCCCCTGTCCTTCAGAAACACATCTGAGTGGGCTTGAGCAACACACTGAACCCCTGACTGCCGTTAATGCATAGAATTGCAAATTTCCCCTTGTGTGACTGATGAGGGAATCTAAAGAAATAAAAATATTTAACTTTGGTGCCAACTGGAGTATTCACATAACCCCTGTAGGAATCGGCGGAGAAGCGTTTCCCTTGTAATGTTTAGAGAATTCAGAAGTTCATTGTCTTGATTATGTCCTATGCTTGTGCAACATGATAAATATACATAATCTGCTTGCCATTACTCATTGCTTTGATTAGCAGCACTGGCAAAAGTCGTGACTATCGGCAGTTGGAGTGTAAAGTGAATTCAATGACATTTGAAATTAGTAAATTTGAAAGGAGCTGAAAGTAGGAACTGGAAGATAAGGGCAGTTTGGTCGGGTCAGTTTTGAGGCGGAGCCTCTGTTCCTCCAGCAGAAGGCGCCATAAAACAATGAGTGACCTCTGATGCACGCAGGATGTCTGAAGGAGAAAGACCACCAAGTTTTTTTATGCACACAACGTTTGTGATCCGTTAACGAGATACGAAATGATACGTAGATTACCACCAGCAGCAGAGCCGGGATGAAGAAGGCCTTTATAGTGCTGTCTCACTTCAGTACCTATCTGCACTGATATCACTTGGAGAGGGGGTAACCGTACATACATTTTTTTTAAGAACAGCAAAGACGAATGCCTATTAGTCGACTCAGTCCATCTGGCGTTGGGACGTGGAATAATCCCTCCACAGCCCAAACAGGTTCCACTTGAAGACATGGCGGAGAGGAGCTTGCAAATATTACATAACAGCCAGTTGAAGATTGTCCAGCTGGTTCTTCACAAAGAACAGGCAACAAGCAGCACACAGCAAATGCCATCGCACTTAGTCAGATCCCCCGCCCCCTGTCTCTATCTCACACACAGCCTGCTGCCGATGCTATACATACCCCCCATTCGCTGCGCAGGAATGTGGGAGGGGTTAACTGACAAACTAAGTGTGCCGTGTAACATGGACTTCAGTGTCCACTGAGGGTTAAAGGTAAAACGCTGATTTAACTGCACTCATAAATGCAGGAGTTTTTGCTTTCAGAACAGGTTATCGATATGGCTTCCTTATCTACGTTGTCATCATCGTTACTGAGGTTAGCGGTCTTATGATCGTTCGCTTTCAAATGCCGGTCACTGTCATGGCTCCGGTGAACACGATTGAATGAGCAGCATAATCAGTGTTCTGTGTTGATTTTTATTTCCCATCGTAGTTTTCGATATACATGCTTTCTTGTCTACGTAGGTGTGACGTCAGACATGAATGGGACAGTTGCAACTATGCGCAGTCAGGAGAGAGAGAGAGGGAGAGAGAGAGAGTTGGTATTCTAATAAGACTTACCCACTTGTGTAATAGAGAGATTGCCTGAGAATTGTCCGTATTTCAGACACAGTACACCTTGAATCGCAGCGTATCCTCAACTGGACCGGACTGTAATAACGGACCGTCCCTTCATCCTGAAGGGGCCAGCAGATACCCGCACGGAGCCAGAACAGGACGTTCGGCGCTGATTGGTTACAGCGGCTTACCGGCACGGTGAGTACGAGGCGACAGAGCGTCTGTGCACATCGCGGGCCTGTGAAGTGTGTGTTCAGGTAACGTGGGTTTGAGTCCCGCCGGGATGGCCACGGTGTTTCTTTTTAGTGAGTGCACGGGTGCGCGTCTGGAGCGAGTTGCCGGGTTATTGTGGATGGACGGAAGGTTTCCGGCACGATGCTGCCAGTCAGCTGTCCCATACGGGCAGCAGGCCCTGTGCAGGTATTAGACTTCAATTCTGCTTTCATATTTTTTCATAATACGTTGTATGCAGTCAACACTTCTGGGTAGGCTCTTCAATTAGTGTGTGTGTGTGAGTGTGTGTGTGTCACGACAAGATGATAATCCACGGGGTGTGTTTTGTGCACCTTACTCTGCAAACTCACAGCAGCATGTGAGAGTATTCCGCGGTGAGTGGAAGTGGGTCTATTAGTGCCCGCTGCACGTCAAAAGTAATTCACTCAGTGAACCTGATCACCTGTATGCCGATAAGACCAGGACCGCGATAAGCTGCGTCTCACGTAACTCTCCGTGTGAGCTGTCAGCTCACACAGAGCGGACTATCTACGAGGGCCAGCAGTCCCCGACTCTGCGTGGGATCGTTCATGTTCATGTGCGCGTCCGTGCGCGTCCGTGTGAAAGACATGGAGATGGCTCCTGTGCCGATGATCGAACTACTGTTAGTCCCATAGGGACGTATCTACGTTGCTCCCAGAGAGAATTCATTCCGTCATCCCATTCAAGGACAGATCTAGAAGGCGTTGCACTTGCATACGCACCTGTAACCAGTCAGTGCCCATATTCATGTGATTTGTCAGATATTTTTGTTGAATAGTCGGTTGATCTCATTACCCTAGCAGCTCTCAGACCCACGGACCTGCCTGACCTGGATCAGCAGTCACAGTGGTGAAGGGTAGCCTGCGTTGATCACTGCTAACCCGCTCTGTCAGGTGGCCTGGACATGTGTGTGTGTGTTTGTGCACATTTATGTTCATGAATACACGTAATTGTGTGTATGTATTTATTTGTGTGTGTGTGTTTATATGCTGATTATTTTTGACACAGCAGTACCCCAGTACAGACCACCCCAGTACTGAGTCTGTACTGGGGTGTGGATTTGTTACCAATGCATTTTAGGGTGGCAGTAAGGCCGGATGCCCATCTTGGTGCCCCATGGTGGATTTGAACCGGCTACCTCTGGCTCATCGGTTCCCAAAAGACCCCCACACCCCTCATTTCAGGTGTCAT
>OMLC01007455.1:5110-17313 GCA_900302585.1 Regalecus glesne | reverse complement strand
TGCTTCTCTTTCTCTGTCATCCTCCTCCTTTTCATTCTAATTGTCCTCCTCCAATTTGCACTCAGTAGGAGGCTGTAGAGCCAGCTACAGCAATCCCACTAACTGGCTCCAAAAGCCATTTCTCCTGGGCTAAGTGACTAACTCCACCAGACTGGATTCACACTGTAATGCTAAAGGTCATGGTACTATATCGTACCACATATTCCATATGGTACAACATAGCCACTGAATCCAGATGAACTACCTGTAATAGCAGGAAAAAACTCAAGTGAAAACTTTGTCAAAAGAGTCATACCACCATGGAAATAAAGTTTAAATGGCACATATCAATACTAAATGTATATTCAATGAATGAATAATCTAAATTTGAAATTCCTTTATGATAAATCACTAATGAAAAGCACTGAGTAATTTCCGAAACTGTGTTTAATAGCGACCTCACAACACTTTGACAGTAGCTAAGTATTCTAAAGCAGGAGCAATTAAAAATTTAGAGACAGAGGATTGAATCAATGAATGGAAGGAAAGTATTGTCAAGTCTTGTCATTTAATCTTAAAATGAAAGTTGTCCTCTGCATTTAACCCATCTTGTTATATAGGAGGAGTGGGCAGCCTCTGAACCCAAAGATGAGTTGAGGGTTCAATTTCTTGCTAAAGGACACTTTGGCACTTTCTGAAGGAGCTGGGGATCAAACCAGCAGCCTTCCAATTACTGGACAACCTGCTCTACCTCCTGAGTTACGCTGTTCCTATGTGAATAAATGAATGAATGACAGAATAAAAGAATGAAACATAACAATGTATATATGTTCCATTACTAATCATTGTTAAAACACTCAAAGCTACATCAAGGCAATACAAACAAAGTATAACCAACAATTATAGCCAATTCCAGAAATGGATGATCAGTAGTCTACTGCTGTTCGTCGTCCTCACAATGGTTAGAAAATCGACTGTAATTTTTAAAAAGGACAAATGCTGCCCCAGGACAGCACACAATAGAGAGAATAATCCAGACGAGAAAACAGTAGAAAGTGATAAAAATGTGTTGCCTGAAGAGTTTGACATTTGCTGATACAAAACATGCACACTTCTGTGAATCAAAATTTGCCACCTGCTCCTGCTCAGATTTCTGGAGGGACAACTGCTTATTTGTTTCCCCTGCCAGAGCCTGACAGCTAAACACTCTGAAATTAAGCCTGGGACAAACACACACATATTGTTCTGCAAAGGAGGCAAGCCAGCTTTGCAGGGCACCATTTTTTTTTACTATCAATACTCATACATTAGACTCCATTTGCAAAATGGCATTAACGCCCTTGCAAATTCCCCTATCCCCCACTGTCCTCTGTGTCTCTCTTAAATCTCCCATAAATCTCAGAGCATCCCTTCTTCCACCAACGCCATCCCCAAGATGCACAGTTTTCAATTTCTGGAGTGAGAAAAGGACAGGGGCTAAAAAGCTCCTTCCAGTATTACATCTTTTCTACTTTATTACCAGTCTTCTGGGAAAACGAGGGCAGCTTTGCAGCCTGGCTATCTGTTTACATTTTCTTTACAAGACTATATTGGAATTATAATTGTGTTCTATGGTGCTTTCTTTCGGTGCCTTGCTCTGTTTAAAGGTCCTGTGGACCTGGGGAGATGAAGAAAAATGAACTCCTTTTGAGGGATTCGATTACTGGGGAGGAAAATGCAGCTGCATACTGGCTTTTTTTCCCCTTTCCTTCCTTTTCTGTTTTTCCTCCAGGTGCCAATCTCTGGGGACATATGATATTAGAGTTGGAATGGCACTGACGCAAACACATAGGCATCTGCGCACCGGGAAATGATTTCTTTTTGTAATTAGGGTGGATACAGACAAAAGGAAATGTAACTTTGAGAAAGACCATTTATGAAGGAAATAATTACAAAGAAGGCTAATGTTTATCAGACAGAGCACAGAGAGCCTGGTGGATTGATATTAATTGCTTATTGACTAGGGTGACGTGTTTCTCCAAGGTTACCAGGGGTAGCAGACATAGTCTGGGGTAGAGGGTATATTTGCTTGCTTTGTTGTTGTCTTGGATTTATTTATATGCAAAAATGTGCTTCCAAATAAAAATATTTGCATATTCTATCCATTTTTATAACTTGTGTTATTTCCATGTCCTTTATAATTCAACGTGAAAAACATAGGTCAGGAGATGGGGCAAGTCATCAAGTAATGGGAACATTGGTGGTTGATCCCTGGTTCCTTCAGAAAGTGTGTCAAAGTTTCCTTGAGCAAGAACCCCTAACTGTTGAACCCCAGCACTGAAATGATGACCTATCCAGGGTGTTTTCCTGCCTATCACACAGGGATAAACACAATAAACACAGGGATAGCCTCCAGCAGGACTTCACATCTGACTTCAGATAAGCAGTTGATAGTGGAGCCATGGTAGCTCAGTGGAGCACCAGGAAGGGCATCTGGCCTTAATCCTTCAAGCACCATCAAAGTGTGTCCAACTCCACAACGTGGGGGCTTAAAATGGACCTCTTTCATTGTATAGGACTAGTGGGCAACTGCAGCAGTTAGAGATTCGGTGTCTTGCTCAAGGACACTCAAGGACACTTCACTGGGGATCAAACCAGTGACTTTCAGATTACTAGACAACCCACTGTACCTCGTGAGTTATGCTGCCCTTCAAGTATCTTAAGAATCAGAAGACCCATTCAATCAAAACTGATTTTAAGGGGACTTGGAATATAAAGTTGTCAGCATTGCAACACAGACATCTACACATGAGAGGTTTGATGCTAACTTTTCACTCACATTATTTTGTAGATGACTCCGCAAATCTAAGATAATGAATTGATTGATATGCAAAAGTCTATATTGTCAAAATGGAACATAAATTGTTGGAAAAGACTTTCCAGCAGTAGGATGGGTTATAGACTAAGCCACTCACTAGACAGGAGTGGTAAGAACCATGAGCACCAGTCGAGGAGCCTCACAGCACAGACTATAGTTACACAAATAGGAGAAAAAGTAAACCCAGCATCACTTGAGTAGCAGTAATGATAATTTAATATTGGAACTGAAGCTAAACTATCCTTCATCACAGTGATACTATTATGCACCATGATAAGATAAGATATTATTTTATTAGTCCCACAGGGGGAAATTACGGTGTTACAGCAGCAAAGTGGAAAGCACAGTAGGAGAGGCATCACATCTAGAACATAATATGTAACAGACAATCTAAGAAGAGGAGAAATGTGAACACTATATAGAGTATAGAAAGAAAAATTACAGTCCTTTTAATTAACTGGTATATTGATGTTGTTGTTCATGTGTTGGGTTTGTTCTACTTGGGGAGTGATTGGGGACTGATCATATAGTCTGACAGCTGCGGGAAGGAAAGACCTGTGGAAACGCTCCTTCAGACACCTTGGATGGAGTAACCTGTCACTGAAGGAGCTCTCTAGTCTAGCAATGTACTCCTGCATGGAGTGAGAACAATTGCCCTTCATGGATGACAGCTCAGCCATCATCCTCCCTTGTCCCACTACTTCCAGAGGGATGAGGGGACATCCCACGACAGAGCTAGCTCTCTTGACCAGTTTATCAAGTCTCTTCCTATCTACAGCTGAGATGCTGCTGCCCCAACAGACCACTCCATAGAAGCTCCATGATGACCAAAAATAGAAGAAAAAAATTATGTAACTGTAAAAGTCTTTATTCCAAATTTGCTCAGTCATTCCATGAGGGCAAGAACTCTTAAAATAAAAAACCCAAAGGGCCTAGCGTCACTTTCTAGTTCGGAATTAAGTTCCGCTCTTGAGCTTCATCTAAGTCAAAGTAAAGCTTTTCAATGCTAATAATGAAAATAAAGGTGGACAATAGGCTGCTTGGCTTTCTTACAGTTCTTAGTTGCCAGATTTCTGAGATCTTCCCTCTAAGTAGATGTGCAATATGTAACTCTTGTGTTTGGCCGACAGAACAAATGCATTCCTTCCCAAAACAGATCTTTGTTGGTGCTCCTCAAGCCCAAGTGTGCTGTGTTATCCAATGAAGTGAGACAAGGAATTTCTTTAGAATTAATCAAAATGCAAAGTCACCAAAATGATGTGCGACCACAGGTGGCAGTGCAGAGGACAAAGCCAGAGGGGCTAATGATGAAAGCCACTTCAGTTGGTCATTGTATTCTTACAATGAAATATTTCCTCTACATTTAATCCATACATAGGAGCTGTGGGCAACTGGAGGGCCCAAAGAGTTTTATAAAAAGTGATGAGGAATATGAGTCAGTATGAATATTTTTTTTAAAGGCCTGATATTTTGCACCAGGTGTACATGCAACTGACCCATATCACATCATATTGGGAAGTGACCAGTGAAATCTAGCCAGACAGTTCACATAGTCATTGCTATTCATTTGATAAAATAAATAAATAATTCCCTTATCAGTCCTGCAAGAGAAAATTTGGATTTCTCTGCAATTTAACCCATCCTATCGTATAGGAGCAGTGAGCTGCCAACATTTGGCGCTCAGGGAGGAGTTAGGGGTTAAGTGTCTTGCTCAAGGACACCTCGACATGCTATATGCAGGACCAGGGCTCGAACCTGTAACCTTTCGATTGCTGTCCCCCGTGATAAAAGGTGAAACGGAGTTGATGTGGTGTGGCAGTGTGGAAAAATAATAAAATGTTTGCAAGACTCACATATCATTGAATAAATTCATCTCAGCTTTTTTGTGTGTGGATATATACAGACTATGTTTGGTAAAAATCACAAAAAAGGTGAATCAGCTCAACTAGGTCAGAAGTTTATTCAGCAACTTTTCATCACACAACAGGTGACATCTTCAGTCTGAGCTGACTGCAGCAGTGGCAATGAGCACCATTCACAAAGGATTGGGGAATATTTGCAATCACAGCATTGTAAGAAGATGACAGATGTACTCTAAGGCCACCACCCCTGTTAAAGGATGGTTGTTCCCTCTTTACATAAATGGCCTCCCTAACCCCCCTTTCAAACTATGGTTCCTCCCTATCAAGGATGTGAACATTATCATCTTGAAAGAGTGGCCACTATCCTGTAAATGGGTGTAGACCACAGAGTCCTGACCTGACGTGTTGGCTCTCCTATGTTGCGCCATCCTCTTAGCTAGCGTCTGTTTGGTCTCCCCGATGTACAAGTCACTGCAGTCCTCCTGGCATTTAACAGCGTACACTACGTTACTCTGTTTGTGCCGGGGGACCCGATCCTTGGACCAACTTTTGCCGCAGTGTGTTCAGGGGTTTGAAAGCAACTGAGACGCATTGTTTAGAAAATACGCCTCTCAACTGTTCCCACACTCCCACCACATACGGAATCACTACCGGACTGCGCTTAGGCTCCTCCTCTCCCCCCACTCGGCTGGAGCACCATTTGGGAGGCTTCCTGGCTTTAACAAATGCCCAGTTGTGGTAACCACAATTAACCCGTTTAATATGGGATTTCTCTTCCTCCCTGGCCACTGAGTCAGTGGGGACATTGTCAGCCCGGTGGTACAGAGTCCTGATTACTTTCAGTTTATGCTCCAGAGGGTGATGGGAGTCAAACCGCAAGTACTGGTCCGTATGTGTGGGTTTACAGTACATCTTTACAATCAAATGCCCCCCATCACTAATCTGGAAATCTTAATTTCATAATCCAGAAAAGCCAACAAGTCATGTTTAGCATCCTCCCTAGTTAATTTGATGTGGGCGTCCACTGATTTAATGTGTTCAATGAACTGTGGTACTTCCGGGGATTTAATTTTAACCCAGGTGTCATCCACATACCCAAACCAATAACTAGGAGGTGTCCCTGGATATGAAGCCAGAGCCTTCATCTCTACTTCCTCCATATACAAGTTGGCCACTATAGGTGAAACAGGGGAACCCATAGCACACCCATGCGTCTGCCTGTAGCATTGCCCCTTATATTTCAAGTATGTAGACTGAAGACACAGTTTCAGGAGCAGACACACTCGGTCAAAGTTAAGGGTGTTACTGTCTCTGAGGGAGAGGTCATGTGATCCAGTTGAACCGATTTACCGTTTATGTGATTCCCTTACCTAGATTATTGAGCACGAATCAAGACATTTGGTAGTTGTAATATCCACCCCTGTGCCCCTACCCCCAATTTCACTTTCTTTGTCCCTGTCTCTCTATTGTTTCTACTTGTCACAGCTACTAGTTGCACTCCCTGGTGTTTGGGTTTGTGTGTGTGCTGCAGGACTGGAGGCAGGCATGCTGTAGTAGGCAGAGCAGAGGTTCAACACCTGCATCTCAGCAGCCGTAGTCAACTCAACCCCTGATCAACCCAGCCTTGCCACATCCACATTGCTTGATTGTAGTGCCTGCTCAGTTCAGTCTGTTTTAAGTCTTTTGCTGGAAACTAATTGCCTCTCATCTGTTTCCCCACCTAACTTGTTCTTTGTGTTTCCTCAGTCCTACCTCAGTCCTACATGCTTTGCCAGCCCGTCTCCATTCTGCAGTTTGTCTCCATGGAACCATGCTTGTTTTCCCACATTCATATTGGTCCTTGCCCCCTCCCCTGTGTGTCTTCCTGGACCGTGTGTTCCCTGTCTGCTCCTTAATTTCCTTGCAAATCCTCTTCTGCCTGTCTTCACCCTTCCCCAACCCCCTGCTGCATGGTCTCCCACCAGCCCAGATTATTGTACGGTCTCCACTGCCCCAGTCCTAGTCCCTCACCTTCTCCCCAGGCTGCCAATAAAGACAGTTTCTTTTACCTTAAACTGTTGCTTTTTTTGTCTTTTGAGTTGTCCGTGTAAGCACATTGAGTTTGGGCATCTCCCCCACGTTAACAGTACAATCTGGCCAGTACTAACCCAGTTGACACAGATGCACTCCAGCAAGCCCTAGGTACCCATGGATCACTCCTGTCACCATGACCAAGTCCTGACCACACCCCTAGATCAGAGTAAGGGCATTTCCCAGACACACTCTGACCTGCAATGTGAGATGGCCAGCAAGAGCCCTCAGCTGATCTCAAGAATTACATATCCACCTAGGGAACCATTTGCTACCAATCCAGAGTGATACAACAGAAGCCCCAGGGGGTGCACAGCCTTCCTGATGCAGTGTTTAGTGGTTTTCTAACAACAACTCCCCTCCTACAGTATTGATCATACAAGGATTGCCTACCCGCTTGGCTCTCTCTTTAGACCCGCCCTTTTCCTGGGCAACTGTGACATTGTAGCAGCAATCTGCCACCTGTTCCTCATATGCCAACTTCACATTGGAAATGAGGATATTTTTGACCATCCTATCCACTGTGAAAATGCAACAAAAAGACTTGTCACTCTAATAAAGCCTCTGTAGTGTAGCTGAAATGGGCATTGAGGTCCAGACCATCGTTATTGAAAGTGGCTGGAATTATGAAGATCTCCAGGGGGTATTTTAACACATATTCAATGAGGGCATCGACAATGAGTTGGTGTCCTCAAACAAGCCTCGTAGATTGAATGAACCCATTGCTCTGGCCATCTGGATTGACAACTGCCTCTGTGAGCCTTGGAGGGAGGGCAAGGACAAGTAAAGCCTTCCAATATTTTTTTTTATATCGGATGGATGGACATATCACACATTGACACATTATTGTAATAATAACAATAATTATAGTAAAAAAGGTTCCAGATTCCTATTTATATAATATGACTTTATAAGCCATTTCACAAAAGGTAATTCATTTTTTTCTTTTAACATATCTCTCCTATATCACACACATAAACCCCCGCATGCATTTCATCAGAAAAAAAATCATAAAACAAAAGGCCTGACCTCAAAGTTTAAGAATTTAGTAAAGCAAGAGTTATTAAAATATCGGACAGAGGCAGAACTCAAGCATCGCTTTACCGAAATGTCGGTCACACTGATATCAGCTTAATGTTGTGTTCACTGCATTTCCTTTACAGGCACTGAGGGAAGACACGCACCGATATGACAACTATCTGCCCGGTTAGTTGGTCAGCTATGGGCTACTCTACTTCATATTTATACAGACAGACTGACAGTTGTTGTTGTTTTTACACTAACAAATCGAGTAGTAGAGTTCATCTTAGTATATAACAGCCCACAATGGGCCTGATGTCAGCCTTCTACGGTTGTTGTTTTGTCTTGCATGAATCAGACGAACGAAAGCCAGCCTTGATCCAGGACGTCACGAATGGGACCGGGTCGAATTTTTCTAGTGGGGAACCATTGAGTTCAAGAAAGAGTACGGATTTAAGACTTTATGCGCTCAGTCGATTGCGGTACTTTCTTTCTGTGTCGTTAAGGGCTGAAAAACACCTTTCACATTCTGCCAAAGTGAAATGATTACATCCCATTGTAGATTGAAACAGTCGTTTTTCCGATGGGAACTGAAGCGCCGCCCGTGGCTACACTAATCAGATTTCTTCGTAGATAGGCATCATCCAACCCGGTTTTCATAAAGCTCTCTCTAAGATACAAGTATAAGGACTCTGCATTTGTGCCCTGTTCCAAGTTCCAATAGAATTATTATTTTTTCTAAATGTCTCTTACCAGTGACATCACATCGAAGATAAACAATCAGGTAAATAATCCCGTGGACAGTTATTTCATCAATTGTGAAGCTAATTGCAGATTCAAGCAACTTCAGCTTAGAGATCAAATTCCGTTTCAATATCGCTGGCTATGTGCACTATAAGGTTAACACAAGCATGGCCAGTTCTTTGCACAGATCCCATTTTTAAGTCACTTTTTTCTTGAAGTGATATCAACTTGTTCATTTCTGTGAAAGTTAACCTTTTTTTTAGCTATTAAGCCCGTGGCACTGAACTACGCAGAAGTGTATTCAAACAGATGGGAGTTTGCCTGTAGAACAGTGCTTAATTTGTGCCGGACCAAGCTCTGGGACCCTCCAGTTTGAACTGCTTGCGCTCCGGGAACTATTTCCGTGAATTCGACACCTCTCGTATCCATTTTTTAAGTTGTCGCTTCTATTCCCGATAATATGCATTTACATCAATGACTCGTCGGTTAGAAAACAACAATAACACACAAAAGTTCCCCCCTCCCCCCAAAATCACTGTCAACTGCAGGTAAATATACAACGATAATAGCCAATCACATCAACGAATTCAACCAAAACCAACATTTCCGCTCAACTGTCCAGTAAACTAGCTTACATATACCTTCCTGTAAGGCCCACAGCTGTGCACTGGGCATTTGCGTGTTGTGTGATGACGGGCTTAGGTTGTCACTAGGATAGGCCTATTTGAAATGTAGCTATTGTTATACTTGTATTGATGCATGCTCAATAATCCAGGTAGGGAAATCACAGAAAGAGGTGAATCTGTTCAACTGGATCAGAAGTTTATTGAGATACGTTTCGTCACTCACCAGGTGACTTCTTCAGTCTGAGCTGAAGGCAAACATCCCCCTCCTTATAAACGGTACCTTGATGCACATCTTAATGCACCCTGAACACACTGCAGCAAAAGTTGGTCCACCCCAAGGATCGGGTCCCCCGGCACAGACAGAGTAACGGAGTGCACGCTGTTAAATGCCAGGAGGACTGCAGTGACTTATACATCGGGGAGACCGAAGAGGCTAAGAGGATGGCGCAGCATAGGAGAGCCAACACGTCGGGTCAGGACTCTGCGGTCTACACCCACCTACAGGCTAGTGGCCACTCATTCAAGAGGATGATGTTCACATCCTTGATAGGGAGGAACACTGGTTTGAAAGGGGGGTGAAGGAGGCCGTTTATGTAAAGAGGGAACGACCGTCTTTGAATAGGGGTGGTGGGCTGAGAGTACACCTATCGGCGTCTTACAATGCCGTGATCCAAACATTCCCCAATCCTCTGTGAATGGTGCCCTTTGTCACTGAATGTGCAGTTGATCACCCAACTTGCATGTGAAACCAACCTATTGCTGTGTGGCATCAAGGTACCATTTATAAGGAGGGGGATGTTTGCCTTCAGCTCAGACTCAAGAAGTCACCTAGTGAGTGACGAAACGTTTCTCAATAAACTCCTGATCCAGTTGAACAGATTCACCTCTTTTTGTAATGTTATAGTTACAAGTCCTGCAGTTAAACATGTGGATATGGGCAAAGCGTTGATGAAATGTTACTGAAATTAACAGAACAAGAAATTAAGGGGGTAAACTAGGCCTAGTGGGTTATTTACGCGACACTGGTGATTTTATTTTACTATATATATTTTTTTGGGGGGGTTAACGTTTCTTTTGTGCTCCGGAACCTCTATGAGGTTTCGGTTGCCTCTGTCACGGGAGCCGGTTTTGCTACGGCACCTACAGATTCATATATTGACTACTGCTGTAGACAATTTTCAGAAGTACTCGCCTTTCTTGTTGTTTAGCTATGTCAATGGCTCGTTGGTGTGCTGCATTATCCCTGTGTTTGTAAATGTTATTTCGGATACGTTAGGCGACAGTACTCACCGTTCCATTGCGCCACTCCCTGGGTGCCATGAACCTTTTCAGAGGCAAACGGCAGGGTTTTTGCGTTCTTGCAAGTAATGCATCCTATTTTTCCATCTGTGATGAATGACCGTGGGCAGCATTTTTTCCCACTCTTCCCACTGTTTGTAATGCCATATATCTGGAAGGTCCGAATCGATGGACGTTGTCGCGGAGGAAGATTCCGGTTTCATGGACGTAACGATGGAGGACTCCAATTCCAACTCTTCACTGCAGCTCTAAACGTCAGCTTCGTCGGTTGCTCTGTGGTCGATTACAAGCAGGTAGGTTTAACGCCATGCTAGCTTCTGTAGCGTCCTTACTGCTAGCACTAGCATCACTGGTTGTCTCGGCCTCGGCTGGTCTGACTCGACTTTGTTTGGTTGCTTAGTAAAGTCAAACTTTCCTAGGTCGACTTGCTTTCACTTGGACATATTCACTACACTATTTAATAGTGTTTCCTATTTGTATGGGTAGAGTTAAAAAAGGAGCTTCAGTAAAATTGGCAATTTGCTATCCTAACGTCATGAGTCCATTCTTGCTTCGCGACAAACAAATGTCTTAGAAATGGGGAAAAACGCGGTTGTTCTGCGCATAGCGCCTCTCTGGCGTGGCTGATAAACAGACATAAGAGACAACCATGTTCGCAAATGTTTTCAAAGTTGTATAGATGGAGGTAGGCTACACAACCGTAAATGCATGAAAAAGTGCCATTATTTATATTAATAGGACATTTAATTTTTGCTTTCTCTAGGGGTATGGTGGACTTGACTGGGAGTGCTGAGCACTATTGTATTGAGCTATTGTTATTATAATTATTATTATTGTTGTTGAAGTTATAGTAATTTGAACCCTGGTTTCAGCAACACCTACCTTCAAATCCTGTACCCATCTTTCATCCAAACCTTCTACGATCTCAACCCACACAAGCCCAGTCAGATGCCACCGGTATCCATAGCTCGGGTGTAATTTTATGTACCCCCCCCATCTCTTGTCATCCCTGTGACCCTCATCATGGCCTCTCTACCTAGTTTTTGTGTGTATGGGATCCAGAACTGGAGGCAGGCATGTTTTCGGCAGAATAAAGGTCCACCACCTGGATTTCAGCAGACTAAATCAACTCAACTCCTTGTCAGCTCCACCTTGCACATTAATGTTGGCAGATTGTAATCCTTTCTCAGTTTAGTCTATGCCTCCAGCATTTTGCATTTGAATACTTGAGAAACTGTCTGTTACTTGTTCCATCATCTAAGCTTTTCTTCATGTTTCCTCAGTCTTGGCTGCTTGTCTTCTCACTTCTTTGTTGATCCTAACCCACTCCCTTGTGTATCTTCCTGGACTGTATTCCCTGTCTGCTCCTTAATTCCCTCACTAGCCCTGTTCTGCCTGGCTTCACCCCAGCTTCCCCTCTCCTGCCCAGTACCCCACCAGCCCTGGTTACAATATGGTGTCCACTGGCACAATCTAAATCCTTCACCTACTCCCCAGTCTGGCAATAAAATATATTCCGTTAACATTACTACTTTCTTTTAGTTATCTGTTTCAGCACATCGATTTGGGCCTCTTACCACATTAACAAAAGTGAGATGCCAACAAAGTGCCTACTGCAGTGAATAGCCGGCCTATTAAAGAAACTATAAGTGGACAATAATGTTGAAGTGACAAATTACACACACACACACACACACACACACACACACACACACACACACACACAAACACACACACACACACACA
>OMLC01007437.1:5358-30409 GCA_900302585.1 Regalecus glesne | reverse complement strand
ATTGTATAGGAGCAGTGTGCTGCCAACATATGGTGCTCGGGGAGCAGTTGGGGGTTCAGTGTCTTGCTCAAGGACACCTCGACATGCTGTATGCAGGACCAGGGATCGAACCTGCAACCTTCCGATCGCCAGACGACCGCTCTTCCCACTGAGCTATGCCGCCCCGATACAAGGGAAAGTACTAGCTTCCTCCTTCCTGTCCATGTTCTAGAGGGGCATTAAAGTGACCGACCCAGCAGTAGGCAATGCCGGGAATTCGGGTGGGGAAAGAAAGGGGGGGGTAAAATAATAATAGATTGTTTTTTATATATAAAACAGGATTCAATAACTTTTTGGGGCCACTGTACAAGGTACAATGAAAATGCAATTTATGCTCTTTATTGTTTACAAATGTTCCACTGATACTGTATTGATGAATACATAATTTTGTGTTGTTGAGTTTATCCATTTCTGAACTATTTTCATATTTATTTTCATCCTGTAAGGGTAACATCTTGCTACTCCAACCAAAGCTGGGACAGGCTGCAACCCCACGTCTCTGAAATTTACTAAGCGTATGAGACATGAATGAAGGAATGCATACCTAATGTATACTTTTTCATTCTACCCATTGCTAATATCCCCCTTTCACTGCAAATTGCTCTTGACTGATCAAACCTCAACATCAGTGTAAAAATATAATGTAACTAAACTCATTTTACATGCACAGATTATGGCAGGAGCTCTCCGAGTTCGCTTTCAACAAGAAAAATGGGGTGAAGTGGTATGGTTTCCGTCAGTATGTGCAGAAGATATGGAGGAAGATACAACCAAAACCAATGGTGCAAAATCTACACATGAAAACTTTCACCTTGAACTCTTCCTGAAAGTGAAGATCCACTAGAATGTTGCAGAAAGCCTGTAGCTGAGTAAATACGAGTGGTGAATGGGAGGCAGTGAATGAACTATTTAATCGCATGAGGTCAACATTGAAAAAAAGCTACAGGGGGTTGATGTCAGGTTAAAATAAACTGCTGTTTGAAAGATTTTTATATTTGCTGGGGGAGATACACAGCAGGAAAATCCTCTTTGTTTACTAAGTACTGTGATCTATGACACAGGCAAAAGGAACAGCATGAGGTCCATGGCTCAATAGCTTCCGCCATAGGCTAAAAGAGGGGTGTCACCAAGAAGCCTGAAAAGGAATGTGTAGGTAGAGGAGCCTTGTATACAGGAAGAATATTAATAAAGATAAACTCTTTGACTCTTCACACACAGTAATTGCCCTCTCGCTTTATTTTAGCCACAGCTAGGGTCAAGTACAGACGCCCACTACAATAGAAGCAGGAATCAGGCCTACGTGTCAGCTTTCGTCATAAGCTGGGGTCTTAACCCAGCTAATCTCATGACCTCTCAACCATTCCATACACTTGCTCTGTATTCATAGTCAATAAATAAATGTCAGAGCATGGCGAAACAATGCTTTATCTATCCCTTCCGCCCTGTAGTGTGGGAGTCCATCTATTCTTTTCAATAGGAGCCATGATAGATGCAAAACCGGGATTATTGTGTAGTGACAGAGGAACCATATTTCCAGTTTATCTCCGCAATAGCCATTCATCTTGCCTTCCGGCCCAAGTATCCAGCGTCATACCTAAGGAAATTATTTACCAAGAGAGATCAGGCCATAGGATTTCACTGAGATTCTTGCCAGAATACACAACATGCAAACCAACATCCGTCTATTTATTCCTCACATGCCGCACTTCAGTTCAGACTAAAATTAAAATTCAGCAGTATCAATAGCATTCATTCCCCGAGGTTAACAATGAGCTAACAATGAGATTGGCTTAAGATACATTTGGCTGATAGTGCAGATATTCAATTATGATAGAATGACAACGTGGTGTGAATAATTCTGTATTTCTTACCTGCTGGGATGCTTTTGCTTATATTGTACTTATAAATGGACTAATATATTTAATCGATAACATTAACAAACCACAATTCTACACTGAACTTCTGAAACATTCCAGTGGGATGAAAACATATGGTTGAAATGATTATTCATGCGCAGATGGTTTATGGAAGCAACCTGTTCCCAACACAATCTGGTTAATAGCCTTTGGCGCATTTGATGAATCCACTCTACCTGGCACACAAACACAAAAGCCAAAGACCACATAACTACCATGATTGTGCCTTTTGCCCAGGTGTACGTATGTATATGGAACAATGATGTTTCAGACAACACAAAGAGTCCGTTAAGAAAGTGTAAAGAAAGGTATC
The DNA here is from genome assembly GCA_900302585.1 of Regalecus glesne. Taxonomy (NCBI): domain Eukaryota; kingdom Metazoa; phylum Chordata; class Actinopteri; order Lampriformes; family Regalecidae; genus Regalecus; species Regalecus glesne. The sequence goes on along the minus strand of OMLC01007437.1, from coordinate 28,141 downwards.
TAATGGAGAAGAGGAATGGCGAAACAGAGAAGGGCTTGGTAAAGGGGCGAAGTTGACTACTAATGGTCTCTTTCCCAACTATAAGAGCTGCAGCTGTTTCGGGTGGCTGAGACAAATGGAGGTGGCTCACGTGGGGACCACAGCATCCAGACAACAGCACATTTTTCCTCTTGCACACTATTTGGTCAACCCAAATTAATTTGAGACTGCCCGGGAAGGATGGGATCTGGCTGGGTGTTGGCTAACAAACATGTAATGTATATTCAGTGTGTCAGGGCTGCTCTATCAAGGAACCGTGTGATTGAAAAGTTGGACAAGTTGAATTTGATTTTGCTCCTGTCAAATGTAATTCACCATGTCAACGTGACCTAAATATTATGGCTGTAAAAAACTGGGGTGAGAAGACGTAATATTATAATTCTTTAGAATGAAAATATGACTGGTGCTATATGTGCTTATGTTTATGCATTTCTTACACATCATCCAAGAAAATGAGACACCATTCACATCATGATCATCATTATGGCAAAAAGCTCTTGAAAAGGGACACAATTATTAGACCTGGCTTACTGGGCTAAATCATAACATTAACAGCAATGTGAATGGGCGGACAACGATATGAAGCCAATTATATAGGAACTAATGGAGTCGTTGAAAAAAATAGAAAGACACACAGTCAGACATTTGATAGATCATTATCTATCAATCTATCTACTGATAATTATCTGAAGTAACTTGATGATTAAAATCTGTAAGTTATCTGTCTGTTAGTCCCTAGAGGGATTTACAATCACAACTGTATTACTTACTAAAAATGCAGTGTTCAGACACTATGTACAACATTTCCCTAGATTTGTATCATACATTCTCATATATCAACGGATCGAATTCACTGATTCATTGTTTTTCCTGTTACTTATATTTTTCATATAGAGCACTTCATCTAGAACACATTGCCTTTTTATGTAGAAAAGAATCAAGTACAATGGGCTTGGATTTATTATAGATACTGGTTATTGGAGCAATACTCGGAATCATAATCAGTCCATTAAATCCTGATCCCAACCAGCTTGGTACAAACCACATGACCACCATTGTGATGTCGAGCTCCCTGTAGAGTACAACAAGCCATTCGTGGTATCTAGTGAATATACTTGTACGTCTTTGCCCTAAAGTTTACTGTATATAGACTCAACTAATTCCACACAGATTGTAGCTAAAAGCTGGAGGTTTACGTGAGATAAAATTAAATTATTTTAATATAATGTCCTCCGTTTGTTCAGGCAACCCCCCCAAAAAAAAGTATTTATTCATTAACAAGGTGTCCGTGACCTAAATAAATCATGGCTCCTCTCATTTGGAAGCAGTGCTACATGTGCTGCTGGATGATGATGGCCTTTGAACTATTCCTCCCAGACAGACGACTGGTTATTAATTCATTCATTCTTTTGAAAAGAGAGGCTCATTATCATCCCAATATCCACGCATCCCGTGAGAAGTTGCACAGCCAAGCCGTCAAGAATTTTCACTCCAGCTTCACAGGCATGTCAAATTAAAAGGGTCTGCCAGCGACACTTTAGGGATGGCTTTTTAAAACACAGAGGAAACAGGATGAATTATGTAAGCTCTCTTTGAATATTGCATCGTGGAGGCATGTGTCCCACTTGCCTCCCATTCCGTCAGACAAGAAGGCATCAATTGAAATGCACTCATTCTGCCACAACACAACAGAGGTAAACTCATCTCCTTTACGTCTTTTCCCTGTTATCACTCAGAGCAGTGCAGACTGGGTTCCTCTGGGTTTTCTAAGAGAAATAATTTAGGAGATAAGGGGAGAAGAGATGATTGGGGAGGCGATTGAAGGAGATCTGCATTTGGAGAGTGGACTCAGATAGCATCACACGTTCTTGGAAGATGACTGGAGTTCTGGAAAGTGCAAATAAATAAATAGGGGCTTGCCTTGTTGGGACTGATTTTCCACTGACATAGTGACTTTTACCTCTCATACTGCTCAAACTATGAGTAAAATTGAATTTTGTGTTCCAGGTAAGACATTTGTGATCACCAAATTAGCATCAGCCCATGGGACCATTGCACTATGGGACATTGGGTGTGATATATAAAGCAGACCCCACAAAAGTGTAGAGGTATCTCACTCGACAAGTAACTGAGATGGCAGATAAAGAGTAGTCTCCTGTCAGAGATGAACCGAATTGGTCCACAAAGAAACTAATTCCTGGTAAAAAATCCCTAACAGACAAAAAACAATAACAACTGAAATGGTTCCTTTTGTACAATATTCCACAAACGATTAAGTTTTACTGCTAATCAGTTCTCTTTCATGCTGTTGCATTTATTGACCTTATATCAGCGACACCAGCCTCCTGCTATTTTACTATTCTACTCTTCCCCTGCAAGGCACAACAAAGAGATAATTGAATTGCACCCAACAGGCCACCTGGTAGGTCAATTCTATATTCAGAATTTTCGATAAGGGCTTTCTGGATGGTCCGCATCCTCATTTTCTGCTCAGATAAGCCCACGTCTAATTGTTATTATTATAATTAATTGAATGGTGACAATGGGTTTTCGGTGGACAATAGGAAGTGTGGTGCAGCCACCGAGTTGAAAACAAACAAAAAACAGAAATCCTGGTTTGTCAACCGTCAGTAATACAGAGAAACCTCTTTTCAAGCTCAATAATCCAGGAAGTCAACAAACTCAAAAATAGTTGGTCATCAGGTCATCTGGACATAGGCTTAAAACAAAACGGGAGTACATTTCAAGATTCATCTGAATGTCCCCCTCAGCTCTCAGTCCAGTATGTGACCCAACTAAGCTCCTTTATAGGGACAGAGATTTATATTAGGGTAAACATACTCCTGTTTTGGGGCCGCATGGCTCAGAGGGTAGAGCGGTCGCCTGACCATCAGAAGGTTGCAGGTTCGATCCGCGGTCCTGCAGAGAAGTGTGTCAAAGTGCCCTTGAGCAAGACACTGTTCCCCTAACTGCTCTGCCCTGTGATAGACTGGTGACCTATACAGGGTGTACCCCGCCTTTGGCCCAATGAGAACGGAGTTCCCCCGCGACCCGATTTCGGATAAGCGGTTGACGATGGATGGATGGTACGCCTGTTTTGTTTTAAGCAAAAGTCCAGATGACCTGAAACAACTATCCTTGACTTTGTTGACTACCTAGATTATTGAGCTTGAAAAGATGTTTTTCTTTTAATCTATTTTGGCATTGTTTCATTCCAATCTTTTTGAGCACCCTGATTTACATCTCTGTTCCTATAAAGTGGGTTGGGTGGGTCACATAGTGGACTGAGAGCCAAGGATGACCTGTTTTGTCTTAACCTATGTCCAGATGACCTGATGCAACTTCTTTTGACTTAGCAATATAGAGAGAGTTTCATTTGGAAATTCCAAGTTGGTCCGTGAGTTTACCATTTGATCCGTCTCTGTGATCTATCGGTTGGCCAGTGAACCCTAATTTCCTAATTTTCCTTTCGGGAACAATCAATATTTACGACTGTTCATGAGGATATTGTCAATAGATGAGGTCAGTCATTCTGGATGATTGTTTAAATGTGTTTGAATATAAAATACCAGGCAGTACATTTCCCAGAATGTAACACATGGCATATGGTAAGAGGCTGCAGTAGCTTAGTGGTAGAGCCTGCGTTTTGGGTACTGAGGAGCCAGAAGCTGCGAGTTTGAACCCACCAGGAAAGAGCATCTCCATCTAAGTCCATGTCCATCCCCAAAATGTGAGGACTAATTGTGATGGGTAAAATGGACATACAATGGCATATAATGGTGATAACGAATCACAGATTAATTCTTAAAGATCTGGATGTGTGACGATGGCTACCAGCAGCCATTTGAAACCACAGCTGTTCTTAACTTGAGCTTTTGTCATTGTACAAACAAATGTGAAGTTTGGTCTCAAATTAAGCTCTGTGGTCTTGGCATCTGTACAGTAGCTGTCATCTTGATTGCCTTTGCAGAAGAGGATGGCAGTCCCTCTTTCTGTAGCAACTCCCGGGCAAACCACAGGATGAATGTTAGAGATCCTCTCATGATTAAGTAAATTGACTCGAATCAACCCAGCCATCCACTGCAGGATGTGCATTGATGAAAACCTTAGGTGAGGTGGATGGTGGCTCGCCGAAGGCACTGACATATTTACATCAAGCTGGAAATTGGCCGCTGGCCAGAGCAAGTGAGGGCAGGACCAAATACCAAAATACTGGAGACGCTCCATCAGAAACACTGTTCAAGTTATAGCTCTTTGTTATTTTACTAATGCCATGAAGTCACGACAAGGCAAGCTCAGCCCCTCATTCTTAGGAAAAAAAGATTTATTTGAGTGTGCATCTATAGAGAAATCAGAATAGATTCCACGCCAGAGTCCTCCCACATGGACACCATCTGTTGAGGATCCCTGTGAGGCATATTTAGACAGAACATTGGCAATTCCAGACACACGCATGGCGGTCAGGCTCTGCTGAGTGGTCATCAGATCCCACTCAGCCCCACTGGAGGTGCTCACACTTAGTCGTTTGTTTTAAAGTTCTTGTTCTCTGTTAATCAATCATCCCTTCAACGCTGCTGGCACACTGGCTGGTTTCAAGCACGTGTCCATGGTGCCAGATATGAGTACTGGACAGAGGAGAACCACTGGCTTGGGTGGTGTAAATATGTGAATCAATTTCATGCCAGAGATGACAAATACAGTCAGCACAAACATATGTAGACCGAAACTGATGCCAACGCAGAGGCAGAGTTTTAAAGTGCGAGTGCTGTGGTATAACACTGCAATTGGGAAACTGACTATCCGGCTTTTTCTTTAATTGTGAATACTGACATACATGTCATATTTAAATCAGTCAAAATCGCAAGGGGAATTTAACAGTGTATAATCTTAACTTTTGTCACAAAAAGTTGAAAAAGTTCATCTAGATGGTCTGTTGGTTTTTTTCATTATGAAACTGTATTGTTTATAAGGGTAAGGATAATGACAGTCAGCTCTGACTGAAGATGTCACCTGTATGAGTGATGAAACATTTCTCTCAATAAAACATGTCCGGATGAGTAGATTCAACTCTTATGTGATTTTCTTGCCTGGATTCCTGAGCATGCACAAAGACACGACCTTTTGTCCTTTAAAGAGATCTATAAAAAGTCAATTTTACAAGTCACAATTAGCCCCCACGCTGTGGGAGTAGATATGGACCTAGATGGAGTATGGGGGATTAAGGACAGATGTCCTTCCTGACACCGTACAGTGGGATCGAACCCTTGACACCTGGCATGTCATTTCTTGATGTGCGTGCTCCACTGGTGAGCCACCGCAGCAAGATCTATAATTTGCATAATTAATCAGGTAACTTTATCATTAGGATTATGTACCAAGCTGCTCTGTCTTAGCAAAGAGAAATGTGCCTTGTTAATGTGTTTCAGGACTTTTTTTTTGTTTTCCTCCACAGTCTTGCCCACAAGAAAAATAGATAGCATAGCAAATCAGGGCTCACAGCTTTCACACATTAAAGTCACACTCAAAAATTATAAAGGTTTCAAAACAGATGGTCGCCTTTTATGCAAATTTTATGATGCAAAACTAAGCCTGAAGGCTTGGCCATTTTTCTTGGCCTTTTAATTAGCAGATGAGAGCAAGGTGCCAGACGTTGCAGGTGGGAAGGTAACACCACTTTTTTTTGGCATCCAAAGAGAAAACTTCACAGAATTTTATAGTGTCATTTCCACAGGGGAACTGAAAGCCATCTGAATGCAAGGAAGTGAGCCCATTGAGCTTTTTGTGATGCTTTTACAACTCAAAGCCTGGTGAACTGATAATGTAGCATGCTTCCACTCACAGCGTGGGATGGCTCACCGAGGCAACCACAGATGAGAATAGACCTTTGTTTAAAAGGTGAATATTACCCTTGATGATCTATTCCCTTCCCTTTCATGCAATGAACACCCTCAATTGCTCTTTAGCCCTGCACTAGTCTGAGTGTGTGTTTGGATAAGGAAATGGCCCTCCACCTGCTAAGGTCTGTTCAGCCTGATTCCACAAAAATTGGCCTTTAAAAACAACAACAACAACAACAACAACAACAACAACAACAACAACAATGGAATTCAAAGCAATTTCATTCTACTGAATTTAATCTAATTTGAATTTAATCAAGAGGGCAGCATGACTCAGGAGGTAGGGTGGTCCTCTAGCGACATTCTACATGTCATGATCAGTCCTTATGTTGTGGGGGCGGACATGAACTTATATGAAACTTGGGGTATTAAGGCCAGATGACCTTGCTGATGCCCTGTGGTGGGTTTGAACCCACAACATCTGGTTAATCTCTTCCTGAAGCACATGCTCGACCACTGAGCTACTGTGGCCCCCACTCCAAAAAATACAGAAATTGTCAAGAATTCTTTGACACCACAGAGTGAAGCAGTTTTAGTTTTATGAGGGGTATATTCAAAGCCTATTGAACTGCTTTTTATGTTAAATCCTCTATGAGGTTGTGTGTAAAAAGTGTTGGCTTGCAATCATTACTTTACTTAATTACCTGCGATGGTTTTCTTTGGAAACCTGAAAAATGTCAAGTCGATGAAGATGTATGTGAATGAGACGCCAGCTGATTCATAGACAACATTTGGCTAGGCTGCTGATTCCTCCCATTTTCATTAAAGCAGTGTTCCAAATCCAATTTTAGCCGTTCCTCGAAATGAAATTATTGTATCAAGGCAAGCATCGCTGACAGATAACAGAAAACCATTCCGTACTTTGTTGGCATTTAATCGTTGATGGACTCCATGTGTTCAAGGCATTCTCCGTCAGTGTAGAGATACATTTGCAAATAATCTCTTGTTATAAGCAAGGGAGGAAAAGACTTATCTGAATGGTGGCATCAGAGGTTTGTTCTAGCTGACACGAATAGTGACTAAGTGTTCAAGAAAGCAAACACAAAGAGGACAAGCCAGAATGATTAATAGTGAACTCGATTATTGAAAGGCCTCACTCATAACGTGCTCTCATCTCCTTAGGGAGCCAGCAAGCTCCTGCAGGCTAGGTTCACATCGTTGTTGTTTTCATTACTGGGAATTTCCTCATAACACCATGGTGGAGAAAACAACACCCCTGGGGGTAGAGTCACAGGAGAACGGATGCTCTGCAACATCTACAAGGCCTCCAATTAATCCAGAGAGCAGGTTACAGAATCATTTGATGCAACCTCAATAGAAAATGCTGTCCAGATGAATATCACAGCCAAGGGAGTAACGATATAACTGACTTCATGATAGCCACATATTTTTAGCTTTACAGACTCCTGGTGGTCCATGATTTGGAAAACAATCATGTGCTCAATAAAGAGATCAACCCAATTCCTCTTTTCCCTTTGTTTCAATCTAAACACAACTTATGAGAGCAGCCACAAGTATTCTTTTGAATAGGCTACTGGTTAAGTAGATTGACTGCTCAAATGACATATTGAAAGCTTTTTGGAGCCAATAATGGACTGAGATATATGTGGAGTGGACCTGAACATAGCTCATTAAAAGCTGGGCATGAAAGCCTCTCAGCAGGCTCTCGACTGCATGGCTGAGCAGCCCCAGTCACCTTCAGTGAACCATTGGGGTAGAAGCTCTGGTTAAAGGAGCTACTCCAGCCAAAGGTGCTTTGTTATTCTGAGGAGCCGTTGTTGTACAGAGTAGACAGAGCACTGTCTACTCTGGGGTCAAGGGAAAAGGCACTGTGTTATCTTTGGCAGCAAATAAGATAAGATAAGATGATATAAGATATTCCTTTATTAGTCCCACTGGGGGAAATTGCGGTGTAACAGCAGCCAGTGTAAAGCACGCTAACAGAGATTTCACATCTAGAAATAACATGTAGCATAGACAAGATTCAACAGGGTAGGAAATATGTACATTATATACAATATGGACAGATAGACAGATTGCATTCATTGCTAGTTATCCAGGATATTGTAGTTATTGCAGTACATGTTTTGGGGTTGTTCTATTGTGGGAGCAGTGCTGATTAAAGAGCCTGACAGCTGCAGGAAGAAAAGACCTACGGAAACGCTCCTTCAGACACCTTGGATGCAGTAACCTATCACTGAAGGAACTCTCTAGCCAAGCAATCCAAATCCAAGACACTTATAGGAAGACCATCTTCCTTTCTGAGTTTTCATCAACTTCATCCTATTCCTGTGGTTTCCTCAGATTCATGTGTGTTTGTGTGTGTGTGTGTGTGTGTGTATGTGTGTGCGTGCGCACATGTATGTGTGTGTGTGTGGGAAGTAGAACCGCGGTGGCTCAAGGGGTAGAGTGCATGCCTGGGAATCAGGTGTCCCACCACGTAGCTCAGTAAATGTGAGGCATTCACTGTAAAGCACTTTGAGTGATCTTCAGACTAGAAAATCACTATATAAGGACAAGTCCATTTACCATAGCTCAGGAAGTAGGACAGTCACCTAGTAATTGGAGGATTGGAGGTTCAATCTGTACTTCCTTCAAAGACCATGTCAAATAATCCTTGAGCAAGACACTGAACCCCTAATGACTTGGGACAACAGATAAAAATTAGTTGGTGCTAAATCTGGCATATTTATATTCTAAAGGTAAATTAAAATCCACCGTCCCTATTAAAGGATTCTATTCTATGGCATGTTGGCCACATCAAGAGGTTTGATTCAAAAACTAGCTGAGTTTTAGATCCTATAAATAACACTGTAAAGGTAAATTACCTGTTCCCGAGAGACCAGTTAGCCCCCAACGCCTATGTGATAAGTGGTTTTGGCATTTAGTACCGACTACAATCCTCAGCTCCGGTACTGTCCAGCTCTTTTCATTTGGCTGCATGTGCGTGAATGAATACAACCAAGATTTTATTTTTTTAAGACAGCTGGGTTTCATTTCTGTAGCCTTTATGCCTCCCAGTTGGTCTTATTAACCACACACTTATTTGGTTCCCTTGTGACTTGTTATCAGGGTTTATATTAAGAATGAATTTGCAGGTTCTGCCAGTCGATAATTCATCATTAGACTGTTGTAAGCCCTGCTTTATCACCTCTTTAATTCTTTATGCAGATTGTGAGGTCAGTGACCTTACAGGATGCATCTGGCTGCTACGAGCAAAAGTGACTTCTTTGGGAGGGTAAGGTCAATTAAGAGAGAATTCTCTGAGTGCAATTAAATTAGTGTTATTATACACTCCCTCTTACCTGAATTAAGTGTCTCAGCCATCAGATTATGGTTAGGAAGCCTTCTGATGAGATGGTAAGAAGGACCCATTTCACTTTTATAGAGTGGTTTAACTTCAATGCAGTGTCAATAACTCAAACCACATCCACTATGTTGGTGAGAATTAGTTCGGGCATTTCCTTCAGTACTTGGCTGTTATTGCACATACTAATGTGTTGTTATTTTTAAACTAAAAATACCAAAGGGATATATTTTGATTAAAAAAATCAGGTCCAACTGATTTCAAAGATATGAAGCATTAAAAAACATTATGGAAAGCAGAACATGACAGAGATCATCTGTTGGGCACAAGCAGATAAATGAAGAGCAGGTTACGGGAGGAAGCCAGTAGTGGCTAGAGTTGGTAGTGATCGCTCTATGAAAGAGACAAGATGATTGGGAGCATTTGGACAGACACAGCTAGCTTGGAGGAATCACATAAGATACATACTGTAGCTGGCTCAGTCGTAAACAAATATACAAACTAAGCAGTTTCTAAGTGTTTGTAATGTAGACATTATGCAAAATTTCAGTTTGACTAGCAAATATATTTATCGGGTAGCATAGCCCAGGAGGTAGAATGGATCATCTAGCAATCAGAAGGCCGCTGGTTGAATGCCCAGTACCTCCAGAAGCATGTTGAAGTGTCAGTGAGTAAGTCATTAAACCCCTAGCTGCTCCCTGGAAGCTGGAGCTACCCGCTACTCCAATACAATAGGATAGGTTAAATGCAAAAGACAAATAAATTTCATTGTAAGAATACAATGACCAAATCAAATGACTTTCCTTTCCTATTCATCAATTTTAACAATCAGCCTTCAATGCCTCAATCAAGATTGAAGCAGAACACAATGTTATCACCGCAGTAACACAAGTTTCAATTTCAAATTCCATGTCATCAATCCACCAATTATGGGTTGAAAAGAAATGTGATGCTCTACAATGAAGTCACAAATTTGGGACAAATAAAGGCCATTTCCCAAAGCAAGCCACAAATGTGTTTGAAAGCCTGAAAGACTGTCCACGTTTGACGAGGCAGACCGTGACTGCCCTTTACCTGACAATGTGTCCTACGTAAAGACAGAGTGAGACAGGGGACGGAAGAGCTGTCACTGGATCCCTTATCATCCGCCACAGCATTGTGGATGTCAGGACTCCTGCTCTTTTCATTTCTACCCTTTTTTTCTTCTTTTCCCTCCCACCTCTGCTATTTTTCCTTGGTATTCAAACAGTTTAGGCAACGCACATAATCTTCAACCACCCAGCCAGCCCTAAGCCTCAAAGAGTCCCCCAGATATGGCAGATGGAGGTGAGCTATCAGCTAACCTGTAACCAAGGGCCTGAGGCGATAATCATTTCAAAACTGCAGGAGGAAAATAGTTTTAATAGTGCTGTAAAGGTAATGTTTGTCTCCCTTATCACACCTGGCAGATGCATCGCTGGGGATGGGGGAAAGAAAAACAGGGGCAAGGGGAAGGAGGAAAGAATCAGCTGATAATGTTTTCCCTCCCCAGGGAAGGATGAGTGTGGTATTAAAAAAGTGCTTCCTTCAGGGAAAAGTTTATGGGATTAAGGTTGGTCGCTTTCCTTTTCTGTTCCTCCTGCCCCTCATTCCCTTGATCTTCCTCCTCCTCACCCCACCCTTCATCTGCTATCATCCCAGACAGCTATTACCCCTTAAGAGGGGGTCCTGAGAACCTTATCATGGGTCTGAAAGAAAACTTCTGGCCCTTACTCTTTCCCTGTCTGCCCCTGTCATTCCACCCCCAGGGTTCACATCTCTATTTTATCCTGACCTGCCGTGCTTTTGTTTTCCTCTTTTACAGCTTGTCCTTGTTATGTCTGACCGACCATGGCATGGCAACACATGTGACACCTGCTTGCTTCCCCTAAAGCCTCTTTCATGTCAGGAAAAGGCTCCACTGCTGCCAGTTTAAATTGAAAAACCAAACCCAAATTTGAAAAGGTCTTCTTGGCAGGTTTACACTTGACCTATTTTGGAAGTCAGGGGTTATGGGGAGAGCATCACTTGATGTCTTTTGGGGAGCACTGCCCTGTGAGGGCAGTATTAACGAATAGCTGTAATATTTCATGGTGAACAAACTTGGACCCAATCTCCATCTATACCTCAAGGCATGAGGGGACTTCATTCTTGTCAGTTTCAGTGTTTGTTCACTTGTTTGGGTTCACCTGTGACCCTCAAACTATCTTTCAACACAGCACCTTTTTAGAATGGCATTGTTGCTGTGGTATGGTAAATAAAGCTAGTCAGCCCAAATGAATGCATATTTACAAATGTGCTACCATAAATATCGTTTGCCATCATCTTGAATCCAATTGAATGAGGTGATCTTCTGTCCCTTAATGGGTGACTGTCAACTCCCTCACCCCTTTAGCAGTGATTTATCTTTAATGGTCGAATGAGAACATCAGTCAACCTGTTTGATGTGCTGCAGACTCAACAAATTGACACCCGTGATGACTGGTTTCATCCTCAGTCTAAGAAATTATGTCCCAGCAAGCACCTGGAAATGAGAATACACAGGCTCCCTCTGCATCTTTGCATCTAGGATGGAAAAAATGGGGCAGAACTCTCTAACATCTGCTGTGAGGTATGGGTGGAACGACAAAAGAGAGAGGGAGAGAGGAGGTGATCTATTGCTACACCCACGACCAGATGTGAAGGAGGTCATTCCAGTGAACGTTTGTCCCCGTGCTGAAACACTCTTTGAAGTGTTTAGCGTTCTCATTACACTGCAGGCTAGTGATAACTTTAGACACCCCCTCCCTCTCTCTCACTACAGCTCTCTCTTCTAGTCTCTCTAGACACTGGGAATGTTGCTATCTGGACCTTTAATGCCATAATTAATTCCCTGCCACCTTTTACATCATCAGTGCTGTAAATGACTCTGCAATATGCCTCTAAACATTAACGCCTTCCGTTTGTTAGAGAGCCAAGGCAAAGATGGAACCACTTATAAAAACTTTCTAGTTTGTACACAACAGCTCCTTTTCACATCAGTGTCAATTATCTCAATTTCATGGAGGAAAATTTGCACAGTTGTTGGGACCTTTTTTAAATTTCCTGCATTTTTGTGCTCTCATTTATTATTAAACGCATATATATTCCTTTCAGTACAAAAAACAACATTTTGAGGTTATTTTGTGCTGATCTTTTTCACGATGAATGATGACTATGATTGGTTGCTGGTGGTCCCATGCCATTCTCCTGCTACAAGTAAACAGGTCACATTACTAGTACAGGTGCGTCATAACTCAGTGTAGTCTATATTGGACTGAAAGCCTGGCATCTTTGATTCCAAATGAGATTCTGACTGGGAAAGTTCTATGACATCAATTCTATGACAAAGCAAAATTAGGACGTCAACAGCAAATAAGGAATTATTACATTTTACCGATTCCGTTATCTGCAGGTATTATGGTGGAATTTAAATGTATGCATATAAACGGAGGTATAGAGAATGTACCAATTTATTGTGATTAAAATAATGTTTCAGTTTTCACTATCATTAGTTTTGAGGGCATTGTGTTGATTGATATCACCTTGTAAAAAGTCAGTGAGGGTAAGGAGCTGTCTTTCCAAAGCATCATGGACAACTGTCAAGTTTTTAAAAAACTTGAATACAGTGTTCATTGGTGAATTTTTATCCTCTCATTTCAACAAGTGCATGTTTAAAAAATATTGCGAGTTTGTGGATTTGAATGGAGTAGAACCAACAAACATTCATCATAATATGGCTTCACGCTTAACATGAAACCTGGATATGGCCCTGTAGGATGATTATTCAGCAAAATATTTTATTATGATTTCATTACTTTATTCCTGCTTTATACCTCAGTGGAGCATCCCAGATAAGGACCCAAACTGACTGACTGTATGGCTACTCTTGAGGCAGGTTTTAACAGACATCAGCCACCAGGAGATAGTGTGCGTGGTTAGCCCATACCTTCATGATGCATAGCTACAGGAATAAAATAACATTTCACGCTCCCATAACACTACTATATTTCTCTATGAATTCAAAAGAAAGTGATAAACCTCCATCTGGTAGCTCTAACACTCATTGAATCAATCAAGACTTTGATAGAGGAGAAAGTGCACCAACTAGAGAAAAGCAACCAAGGAAATAGATGAAAAAGTGGCTATAGCAGATATGGGGAATACTGCTTTGAGTGAGAGGCTGGCTGGCCTATCAAATACATATTTCTTCAGATTTGCCCTGTCTGTCTTCATTGTAAAGTGCTTTGAGTGGTCGTTAGACTAGAAAAGCACTATATAAGAACACGTCCATTTACCATTTCAGTCAGCCACACTTGGACTATAAAGTGAGCTCCCTTGTCCTTCCAGAGAATGACTGTTTGAAGATCATCCTGAATTGCCACGATAAGACTTATTATTCGCCGTTTTCTTTTTATTCCTAACATTTAGCTACATCCCCGCCACCCTCAAGCTGCATCCAAATCCATCTCCCTAATCCTCCTACACCCCCACCACCCTGGTTTCTCTCCATCTCTTTCTCTACGTCTTTCCGTTACTCTTCTATGTCAGATGGCTATCTCACTGCATTTAGACTTAAGAGCAGTGGGACCTTATTGGCAGCCACTAGCCTTAATTCTTGACACACCTCGTTGTTACAAAGCAGAACTCAGCATCACCGGCAGAGAAGTTTCACTGGATCCAACAGGGACTCTCATTCGCTAGTCTCCTTCAAATGCCTATAGACTCACCCCCTCACTTGTCTTTCTTTCCCCGGTTTACCTCTGTCATCTGACTGTCTATTTAGTACTATTTCTTTGAAGCTGCAGTTACACAAGGTCTCTAAATCTCACCTTTACCCTGTCTGTATCAATTTCTTTCTCATTGTGTGACTATAACCATTTCTGTTACGGCTTCCTTCTCCTAGCCCACTCTTTAAGAATCTCTCTCTGATTCTCTCTTTTCTCTACCCATCACACACTCCCTCTCATCTTATGTGAGATGCTGTGGTCATCATGGTCTTCAGGGGCCTGTGGTGTCTGGCACATTACTTCCCTGCCATCCCATCACAGTGCACTAATCCCTGAAAATCCTGAGGTGACATGTAAGGGAGCAGGAACGGCTCTTTGGCTGTTCTCAAGCAAATCTTTCCCATGCCTGCTTGTGGGTCTCCTTACAAATCTGTGTGTAAGTCTGGTGGCATGGCTCCCCATCTCCATGTTTGCTCTGTGTCTCTGTCCATCTATATGTTTGTCAAGCCATCTACCTTTCTCCCCATTTGCCACATTCCAACGCATGTAACAGAGAATACCAGGAGGAGTGACAGCGTATGCTTCTCACTCTATGTTTAACCTGTGAGATACTACACCCCCTAAGGCTGTGTGACAGTTCTCTCCCCACAGGTGTCTGCTGGAATATAATTAAACTTTGCTGGAAACTAAACATGTGTCAATAACTACTGGCATCAGCAAGATGACTGAAGGCAGCTCTACTCAAGTCAAATCAATTTTATTTGTATAGCCCATTATTGCAAATAAAACTTTGCCTCAGTGGACTTTACACTAACACAACATCCTGTCCAATAACTCCCCTAAAAATAGCCAAATAATAATAATGGCAATTATAAAAACGAGAAAAACTCAACAGGGAGATAAACAGAAAGAAACCTCTGGGAGAGGAACTGAGGAGGGAATCGCTGCTGTTTCCTTGATCCTGTTTGATCTATTTGCTCAGGTTTATGTTCTTCATGAAGAGCTAATCTGAGGAGCAATTTTAGTTGTAGTCATTGTTATGGTGGTTTCGGTTAAACCGTCTCCATACTTTGGATGAAGGAAAGGATAAATGGCTTGCACGGCCATTTCCTTTGCCATCTAAACCTTAATGGGGTTCTCTATTGCTCACCAAGTAATCTCATAAGAATAGGGACGTCAAGGATGTCATCAATATTCCACTTATGAGACATGCAATTGGCAGCAGCAACAGAATGCTATAGTTTGCATTATGAGTGCCAGGTTATTGCAGCCTCACAATTCCCCACCTCATAGAAAAAGGTCACACACAAAAGAGCAATCAGGCAGCCAGCAGACACGAGTGTATTTACACCAGTCAGTCAAAACATTAAACCACCAACAGGTATGTGAATAACATTGACTATCTATTTACAATGGGACTTGTCAAGGGGTTGGATATGGATCTGAGCAACATTAACAAGGGTCATACTGTGTTGGCTGGATGTCTTGGTCAGAGAATCACAACAGGGCAGGTTTTGTGGGGATGCTCACAGGGTGTAATGGTAAGTACCTAGCAAAAATGGTCTAAGGAACAGTGAAATGACGACAATGTCATGGGCCACCAGAGCTCTCTACTTTGTACTTATTTATTGTTTATTTCATATTAGGGGTTCACAGCCTTCTGTGAACCCGACTTCTGATTGTTAAAAAAAATTCTGACAACCACCTTCCCACATAAATAACAAAAAGACAACAATCACAACAGGAGAAAAAAATAAAATTAGCTGTAAAAATGTGGTCTGCCACTCAGCTGTAATGACCAAATTAAATATTCTGCTTACTCTCAACTCATGCTCCATTCTCCCCTCACTTGAGAACAAGACCCCGAGATACTTGAACTCCCTCACTTGGGGTAAGGACTCATTCCCTACTCAGATTGGACAAACCTCTGGTGTTCTACTTGGAACCATGGTCTCATATTTAGAGGTACTAATCCTCATTCCAGCTGCTTCACACTCAGCTGTGAACCGATCCAGTGAGTGTTGGAGGTCAGAGACTGATGGTGTCAACAGAACCACATCATCTGCAAAAAGCAGTGATTTAATCATAAGTTCACCGAATTGCAACCCCTCTTCCATGACTACGCCTGGAGATCCTGTCCATGAAGATCACAAATAGGATAGGTGATAAAGAGCAACCCTGGCGGAGACCAACCCCTACTGGGAAAGAGTCTGACTTACTACCCAGAACTCGGACACAACTCTCACTTTGGGCATAGAGAGATTGGATGGCCCTGAATAGTGAGTATGCCTATTTGTGAGAAAAATCTTATGGGATTTATTATCCTATTAATATATCAAACAGCATTATCATAACAATAACACATCGTAAAACTAGGGAAAATGGGCCCAACATCTCATACCATGGTGGAACTAATCCTTTGAATCAAAAGTTCCGATCTTTATTGATTTCAATCTCTACCGCTTGATGTGGCAAATGCAACACATCATTGAAAAATTAAATACTAACATCCCAATGGGTATTTTTTAACTTGCAGTGGAACATTAAAAAGCGAAATACAAGCATTTTTTGGATACAGTGGCCATAAGCCACACATAACCAATAACAGATTTAGTTAATGGTATAAGGTTGGAGTCAAGAATTAAGTAGAACATAAAATGGTTCAACAGCTTGGACTCATTGGACATTGATAGGAGATACTTATTTGCCAAAAACTCCAGGACAGATTCCAACTTCAACTTCTAAGGGCTAAAACTACATTGAAAGTCTTTTTATGTATCATTCCATTTTCAAATGCTACTCACTCAAGCGAAACAAAAACCATGGCCATTATTATAGCAGGTACCACAGAACAATTTGGTCCATAACTTCACTTGAGCAGGTATATCCAAAATGCAACATTCCACAATCGGAACAATTTATACCATTAATTAATTGATACACAGCAGTTCTTAATTACTTTATTTTCAATCTGCTCTGTTACCCCTCATCAATCCTAGTCCTTCTATCATTTAGATTTGCTAAATAACTAAAGCACAGTTATCTCCGCCTAAGCCTAACCCATGAGGCAATACATGTCATCAGAGCCTTTTTCTGGGACTGTGACACCCATTGTCCCTCTTGTCCTCTACCTCCATTAACATCACAAGTATTCGGACTACTGGTCCATTCCCAGGTCAGGGCCTCATACTATAGGCTGTAATTGCAGCATATAGAGCACTCTCGAGCCATGGTGGCACCCACCTAATGAATTGTCACCTAGTTTAATACCACATTACATGAAGGAGATCCGTTATAGATTATCAGGGTTGGGGAGGTTACTTTGAGGAGCTTATCCATTGTAAATTGCTGATAACTTGTCTAAAAGTATATTTAGGAACACAGTCACCGGATCACTTCTCTACAGTAATAAAAACTGATTGCTTTTACTTACCACTGGGTTACTTTAAGGGCTCCAAGTGCAAAGAGGGAGATGAGCGTTAATTCTTGTCTTTCTCTGAAAGGCACTCCCCATCATGGCTCTGCTTGTTCTTGTAGGAGCTAGAGGACAAGAAGACTTTTTGTGATGATGGGGTTATCGAACTATTCTTCTTAAAGGTCACTAATGGAAAGTTTTCTCCCCATGTTCAACGTAATGATGTAACTATTCAATTATGTCATGGCTGCATCAAAGCTGAATCTGTCATGTCTGTGATCACACATTCATATGTTAATTATGATGTGTATGGTGAACAGATCAAGGTTGTCATTCTAAATTTAAAAAAAGAACCAAATAAATAATTTAAACAAGGGTATATTGAGATCTGCTTGTGAAAGAGAATGATGAAGGGCCTGGGTGCAATATCTGATCAGGGCCCTGAGTCGATACCACATCAATCAAATATTAATGTAAACGGAATGACACACTGATTTGACTGTCTAAAAGTATTACCTGATCCCAGGAACAACAACAAAGCTGGCAGCAGGCAGGTGACACTGTACCTGTTGATACAGAACAACTTAGTTTATTTTCAAAAGATTAGTGATACTAGACATTTTACAAATGAAACTGTTATATAACTTAGCAATAATGGTTCTACACATTATCTGTGATCTCATGTAGCCTGTCCTACAAACTTGACAGATGGCATGGAGAGAAAACCTTGTTACGTACGTAGGTAAAAAACAACATAGCAAGACCTCAGAAGTCTTGAGGCCAACATTTGTTTAGCTGCAAGTTTGAAATAACCGTTTTTTGAACAGCACCTCTGGTTATTTTTCTGGTCCAAGAAAAAACAGGTTTCCCTCTGTCTTAAATAAAATAAATAAATTGATTCCCTCATCAGTCCCACAAGGGGAAATTTGGAATTCTTGCATTTTAACCCATCCTATTGTATAGCAGCAGTGAGCTGCCACCATATGGTGCTCAAGAAGCAGTTAGGGGTTCGGTGTCTTGCTCATGGACACCTTGACATGCTTTCTGCAGGACCAGGGACTAAACTTACAACCTTCTGATTGCCAGATGACTGCTCTACGGTTTAAGTTTAAGACATTCCTTAAAGTCAAAAAGTTATCTGGTTTCATTTTAATCAATATATTAGTTCGAAATACATCCCATTCCCTCAATTACAGTTTTGTTGTTTTCCCTATACAAATAATGACACCGTTTAAAATGCATGTCCATTGGTCTCTGTGGACAAAAATGACAAATCAAAGGGAATGCTGAAAAAGTGAGCTGGAAATGGACTTGAGTTCATCATCGTGATAATTACATACCTCGCTCTTTGTCTCCAGCTCCTGATGGCATAAAAATGCATGAGCGATGAATGAACTCCCCTTTACTGGCTGTTACAAAGTTGTTATTGATCTGTTCTTTCGCCACATAATTATCTGAGAAGTGTACCTCTTTGAATAGTTTTAATGGAGCTTAGCTGGGAATGGAGAATTGTACTTGTAGATGACAACATGATTGTGTAATTATTCCATCACAATAACTCCGAGACAAAAGTGTTTCACTCTTTTGCCAAGTGTTCTTGTTTAATAGTTTGCATTGCAATTACTGAGTTAACTTGTAAAGTTTCAACTGATGAATTTTCAATTGATTTTCCCTTGACCTATAGCCCAATTTGTATTATCCACAACATAATGTGTTTCCGTTCACTTGGGCTTTTCACATTGGCTTTCTTGGTAATACATTGAACCATAGTATTTCATATCAGTTTTTCTGTGTGCACAGATCGGCATGGCACAGATGCCAATCAAACAGTCCCTGCTGGCTCTCAATTTCCCAGCTTCCCTGCCCCAGGCTCTGGAGATGGAGGAAGGCTGTCCTTAGGTCAGAACACTCATGTTTTCATTCAGACAAACCCTACTGCTGTTCTTTTCTCATTACCCATAAGCCCCTTTGGTGTAGCAACCCCCCTTTACAGCAATACAATACAACCTCAGGTCAAAGATCAGGATATATTGAAGGTTGCTTTTTATTTTCTCAAATCTATTTTATTTTCACATGCAACATTGCCATTACCACTGTGGCCAAATCAAATGTTGTTTTTGGGACTTAACTCCATCCTACATCTGATATTTCACACACATTAATATGGGAAATCCTTTTGACACAAACATTAGCAGTACTTAATGCATTTATGAGTTGCTTGCTCATCTGCTGAGACACTTGATGGAGTTCCTATGTCCCGCAGCTGATCAAGTGGCTTGTTTTATTTGCTGGCTATTTACAACATGACACAGGGCGGTGAAATTTATTTGCTGAGAAATTAAACTCATGCAAATTGGTAGCATCATGGGTTTGATCCCACTGCAGGGCATCAGGAAGGGCATCCAGCCTCAATCCTCCATGCTCCGTTTAGTTCCGTGTCCACCTCACAATACGGGGATTAACTGTGACACAAAAACACCAATTGCACATCTGTCCATCTTGGGACAAAGATCCCTCCTCTGGAGCTCTCTCTGAGGTTTTTTCCTGTTCGTTTCTCCCTGTTGGGATTATTAAAGGGAGTTCTTCCTTATTCAGTGCGAGTGTTTAATGACAGGCTATCGTGTTAGTGTGAAGCCCACTGAGGCATATATAATGGTCCATACAAATAAAATTGACATTAGTTTTATTTCTCAATTAAAAAGTTATTATGGGCCTCTCAATTCATTTCAGTATCATCTGGAAAAATAACTGCCTGCTGTCAACTTCACAACTAATAGTAGATAAGCTCATAAAAACCATCGGAACATCTTTCAATGCAAATGTCAGAGTGATTCCATGATCCCATTTTTTTAATTATGTAAAAAAAACGGGAAAAAACACGACTGCACCATTTCAAGCATGGTATTTGTCTTCCTCAAGCTTGGTTCCTCTACTAGAGGCCTGGGAGTTTGAGGGTTCTGTTCAGTATCTATCCTAGGACTGCACTCTTCTGGACAGAAACCTCAGATGTTGTTCCTGGAATCTGCTGGAGCATCTCTCCCAGTTTGGGGTCACAGCCCCTTGTGTTCTTATTACCATTGGGAATACTGTGGATTTTGCCTTCCACATCTGATCAAGTTCTTCCTCCAGCCTTTTGCATTTCTTTAGCTTCTTTCTTCATGATGTTGTCATGGCCCGAGATTGGTACATCGGTCATTACTGCTGTCTTCTGGTCCTTGTCAACCACCACAATGTGTTGTTGATTAGCCAACACCTGCTTTTCAATCTGGGACTTGAGATTAGCTCTGCCATTCTCAAACACTTTTGGCAGTTTCTCCCATTTGGACTTGGGGACTTCCAGTCTGTATTTAGTACAGATGTTCCTGTAAACTATCCCAGCCCCTTGGTTATGCCTTTCAGTGTTCACTTTCCCAGCAACCTTTTCCCACCCTGCTACTAAGTGCTGGACTTTGTCAGGGGCGTCTTTGCACAGCCTGCATATCTATATAAAGGGAAACAAATCTTGCTACACATCCTTCTCACTGGCCATGTTATTTTACTTTACCTCATGGCATCGCTGCTGTGTGGTTGAACCAATTTCAACTTATCTTCACGCAACTCAAATGTCATTTGCTTCAATGATTCATTGTTGCTGTTGAAGATATCCAGCACATCTCCTAAAGCCAAATATGGTCAAAATAATTCTGTGCAAAACTTACAGATATAATTTACTTACTATGGAGCACACCATCCCATGATCACTCTGGGTGTGCCCATATTGAAAGAACTGAGCCCTTTAATATATGTTTTTTCATCCTCCAATTATATTAATTATAGTTTAAGTAGAGTTAGTAGTAGCAACAGTCGGTTCCAATAGAATTATAAATGCAAATCATCTAAGCTAGCTTGTCTCTAGACTGAATGAATTGGATGCAAATATCTCACACACACAAGTGTTTGTGGTCAGTGTGTTGGTATATTGTTTGTGAGTTGAGAGAGCTCTAACCTATATAAGCCTGTGCAGTGTTTTTTATGTTTGTTAAACAATAATGAAACTTTATCTGTAGTGCATTCCATGTTAACCACACTATTCTCCACTGAATACATTGTGATTTAATGGGGGAATAGCAACGCAGACTATCCTTCAGAGACAGCCCTACTCACAGCAGCTGTTGGTGCAGATGCAAGGTGACAGTAATCAATACTGATTATTAAAGTGGGAACACCATCTCTAGTGTGTGATTAATCTTCATTCCCCTATGTTTACAGAGCCTCTCCTGGTCCGTATGGCTCTGAGGGAGGACCACTCCATATTATCTATCCCTGGAGCCAGCAGAACAAAACACTGTCACCACTAAAGATATGTTCTGTCATTGTGGGAAAAGGCAGGCAGAGGTCATTATCGGAATGGAAGTGTTCTAATGCAGCTACATGTTGTATCGAAGCAGAATATCTATAAAGTAAAGCAATTCGGTCAGTCATATCGAATTCCCATGTAGATAGGTAATTTCTATAACAAGACATTCCGTTATAAGGCTGAAACATAGATAACTTGACATAGAAAGCTACGAGCAGTATATTTTTTTGTGTGGAAGTTGCTCTTGCCAGCACATATTAAGTGAGGCTTGTTGCCAAGGACATGCTAGTTTCATATTAGTTTTGACAACCTTTCTCCTATGTTAAAAGGTTTTCTTTTATATAGCTACGGTGCCGAAGCCTACCGCTGTCTCGAAGGTAAGTCTTTTAACCTTGCCGTATGGCAGCTAGAGTGAACCAAACCATTCATCATCCTTGCTCCATTGCATTCACAATCAAATTCAGATTAATGCTTAATACAAAAACAAAGCAAAAATCAAATCAAAGAACTTAGAGAATGGATTGTTTGGTTTGGAGGCATTTATGGTACCAGGTCAATTAAAGCACAAGTCAATATGTAATAATGAAACACTAATGAAAGTCGGGCATCGTGCAGAGCAGAAAACAAAACAAGCCAAGTGATAACACTAATCACTGATATATGACAAATGTGGAAGCCATGCGAGAATTGGCATGAGCCCTACATTTACAGTGGAGGATAGAACCCCCACGCTCCCTATCCACAGATGTGAACATGTGTGCTTGATATGCATCGGCGACAAACCATTAACATTTTTGGACTGGGTTGAAGGCGCTTGGTGCCTCTCGTCTCCTCTGCCTATGACTGCAACAGATGGCCGCCCTCCCAGCATCCCCAACTCATAGCTACCCCAGGCTCTTCCCCCACAGGTGGCAGGGTCTTGCCCCTCTCCCATCAGACACAGCTCCATCGTTTAATAATCACCAGCAGCCCCACCCCCCCGCCTTCTCGCCCTCAACGATCTGCTCTAATTCCACACCCCCC
>OMLC01007371.1:5039-26645 GCA_900302585.1 Regalecus glesne | reverse complement strand
GTATTCATCTCTGATGGATACATATCCATGAGAGGTAAATAACACTCGATCTACTGGATTCTTCTGATCACACTCTGTCTGGCTCCGTCTCTGGCATGGAACCTGGTTCCCTTTGCCCGTAATTCACTCCAGATGATGGGAATACTACAAATGCAGCTGAGTTATACTTCCAGTTATGATTCTCAACAGCCCGGAGCCACAACCTTGAGAGACTCAGAGCAAGAGAATAACAACCTTTGGCTAGCAAGTACATTGCTCTACACTGTTAGCATTTGATGTATCTTTTACAACAACTTTTAAAAAAAAGTGTTGTCGTCATGTTTTTCCTAGAAATCCCATTGCATGTAAGATTTATGGAGAGTCCTGTAGTATTATTATAACTGCACTATCAAAGTTGGATTCTACCACAGAGTTATTTATAAATACCTAATAATAAAATGATAACAATAATAATGAAAACAATGAAATGGTAGGTAATATCTATTGTCAGTATTAGTATTGGTATTATTAAAGTCTTTATTATCATCTCGACGGATTCTGCAGCCACCGCAGAGCATTGTGGGATTGCTGGCCGTCTTTGTTTTGAAATGTATCGTCTGTTTCGCGGTCAACAGCAGCAGAGCGACAAGACAACTGCCAGTTTGTCCTGGTGTACACACCAAGCAACGCTCCTCAGGTGTGTACTAACACATGGTGTATTTTATAAGTCTATGGACGTATTGATACTGCTTATCTGAGTGAATGAAGGCTGTCTGGTTTGGTGTCTTCTGTTTCTATCGCTAGAATATCATCACGACTATCATTAGCTAGCTCATTAGCTAGCATACTCTCATTAGCTTGGTTGTGGGCTAAAATCGCTTAATGTTCTGTTGGGTCTGCTGATCACTTGAGCAGGTCATTGTCATAATTATTTCTTGCTTTTAAAACAGCCCACTATACAGAAAAAGAGTGAAAGGGATCAATTGAGCTCTCGTTGGCCAATTTTCGATGTTATGTAAGTATCTATATGCTCACTCAAAACGTCATTCCTGCTAGGCTCAGTTAAGTGCCTTCCTGGTTATTCTTACATTTGGGTGTTACAGGATAGACTGTTCAAATATTACTTTATTCAGATATATAGGTCCATATAAAATAAGACAGAACAACAACAAAATACAGATAAAACACTGGTTAACAAATCTACAATGATTTGAACCAGTACAGACATTTGTTTCAATGATTCCAGATAACTATTCGTATATACAACTGTAATGCTGTTGTGCTTTGATATCTACCTCGTAAGTTAGTGGTAAGTGTGATCTGAGCTGGAAATGGAAGACCAGAGTGGATTCAGCCCTAATTAAACGGTCTCTACCTATAATCGTTATTGTGAATAATGCTCTTTATTTTAAGCAAATTAACATGAGCTTACTGCTTATTTTGAGTGATAACATGGTTCTGATGGAAAGCTGTATTTGCCTTGTGTGTGTCTGTGTTTGTGTGTGTGTGTATGTTAATTGTGCAATAAAAAAAACAGTATTATAGTATTCGCCATGTAGGGTTGGATATCTCATGAGGTAGGTTAGTTGTCCAGTAATTGCAGGATTGGTTTAATGATCCTGGCCCCTGTATGAAGCATGTTGAAGTATACTTGAGCAAAACACTATACCCTTAAATGTCCTCGCCTTTTGCCCAATGAAAGCTGGGATAAGATGGATTGATGGATGGGTTTTACATACATTGTCCTTGAGCAAGATATCTAAGTCTTTCTAGGGTGCTGCGGCTGCTCCCTGCTCGTATATAGTAGGTTGGATTAAATTGGGATAACATATATAATATTCTGCATGTGCAATGACATAGATATATGTACAATGACAAATACATAAAGCTTCTCCTACATGGAATTTGGCTTTGGTTTCATGGCTCCAGCAGGTGGTCCACATAGAATGACAACACAACAATCTTCAGATTTTTGTGTTGTCACACAAGGATTGTGTGTCTAAACAAGGATTGACCATGTTCATGCAAAGTGCTTTTTTTAGTGATAATATTCTGTAATGTATTTCAGGAGAGACACTGAGTGCTGACAAATGGGTGAAGTCCATGGAAGGAATGATTGTGATGGGGCCCCACAGTAATCTTCTAAATCGACTGGCATCGGTCTTCGCTGCCTACCATATGCTTTTGCACTCCAGTAAGTACTCTAAAGAGGCCTCAAACATTTTTGAGTTTGTCCAAAGGTATGTTTAAACTGGTCAAACACCAGATAAGAAAACAGAGCCATAATTAATGATTTCAGGTCACGATTACATCACAGGGCTTCAACAGTTAGGGGTTCAGTGTCTTTCTCAAGGAAATTTTGATTGCATTGTAACTGTTTTTAATTGATCTAAGATTTTAAAGCAGCTGTAGACACCTTTTCCCCTTGCGTTTCCAAGGGTTTTTAAGGTTTATACCACTTTTGCAGAAACAACTAGATCACTTTCTGTTTATTAGCAGCCTGGCTAGTGTCAACTACCTGATGTCAATGTTTGATGACTCAAAATCAAGAAAAACAGTCCTTCTGTACTTTTAAAACCCATTTCTGGTCAGAGATGTCAGAGAGTTTTCTGCGGAAGCACAACAAATCTCACTGGCCTGTGCTCCTTCTCTGTAAAGTCAATTAATTGACCCCCAGGACAACATTGTACTGAAAGAGGCTGACTGTGTTGCTCTCAGCTTCTGGACAAAGATGCTTACCGCAGCTAATTTCCCTCACCTGTACAAAATGGCACTTCACATTCTCATAACGTTTGGCGGGACTTACCACTCTGAGTCTGCATTCTCAACAATTAACATGGTGAAGAACAAGTATCGCAGTCGACTCACCAATGAACTCTCAGAACACTGTCTCTGTCTGGGCATCACACCTTTAGTGCCAAAGTTCAAAGTCTGGGCAACAGACCAAAGATACCACTTCTCTCATTAAGCAAGTGTTAGACACAATGTACAATAGTTCTGAACTTATTTTGACTTTGATTCATGGGGTGGTTTGATTTACCTTTGGTGGTTGAGTGTGTGAGCTGTTTGGAGGATCAGGTAGATGAGGGAAATTGTGATTTGTAGATCACATAATAATCCGACCATTGTTTTACTGATAATTTTATTTGTGGACCTTTAAGATTTCTATTTGAGTACCCCTGCATTAGGGTGAGAGGTCCATTTTTATGTCACGATTAGTCCCCGTGTTGTGGGGGTGGACACGGGCTTAGATGGAGTTTGAGGGATTAAACATGGATGCACTTTCTGATGTCCCATGGTAGATTTGAACCCACCACATTTGGATCATCAGTTCCTGAAGCATGCACTCTACCAATAACCTACCATAGCACCCAATAAAGTCCCTGTATAATGCTTAATGTAAATTCACCATGCTTAGTCGCCAGGAATTCCCTGCAAACTGCAATATATTTCGGATAGTGTGCCAGCATGTATAAGTAGACAGTTTACCACAGTTATTTCTTTCAGATAGTACTGGTTTTACCACGCCCACACCTTAAAGAGTAGCTAAACCCAAGACCACCTTAGTGAGTTCATCTGACATCAGGAGGTTAAAAAAACCTAAAGGTTAAATCATGCCAGACTGGGTATTGTAGTCCGTTATGTTCACGTCGCAGGAGAAACACAGCTGCAGCTAACAAAATTAATAATGGATCTGAGTTGTGTAGGTGTGCCAGCACACTATTAGCTGAAGTGAAATATTTGTGATGCTTGAGGTTGTTTTCCTGCATTGTCAGCTAACTAAATACACGATTAAAACAAGCTAAATTGAGCTCTGCTGAATTCATGCATAACATCCATTCCATGATGTCAATGTTTGGGGTCTTAACAGGATATTATATGATTAACAGGTAATGTGTTATTATGTGTAATTTGTACGGTAGCACAGTAGCTCAGTGGTTAGCATTGTTGTCTTGCAACAAGAAGGTCTTTGATTCAAATCCCAGGCCATCGCAAGTCTTTTCTCTGTGACATTTTAATGTTTTTGCCGTGTTACATGGGTGTCCTCCAGGTGCTCCAGTTTCCTCCGACCATCAAAAAGACATGCATGTTAGGGTTAATACTCTACCTGTGCCCCTCAACAAGGCAATAGAAAAAACAACTGGAGTTGTTCCCCGGGTGCTGTAACTGCTCACTGATCACATACAATAGGGTTGGTTAAATGCAGAGAACCAATTCATTGTCAGAAAACAATATTAAAGTTGCTTATTGTAATCTTAGCTATTCGGTTGAAAATGTGCAGTCAGTAAGAGGTCCACATCCAATTATTAACTCAACACAATGTTCTGTTCACAACAAAATCCCACACCAGTTCTGCTTCACATCTATGACACCATACATCCTTGTTCCCCAGATAAGTGAGTTGTCCTGACTGAAATATACCAGGTGCTCGGCTAACTACAGGGAATCTTGACACACAGTAATCCCACTCTTCCCTTCCCTTGTCTCTTTGTTGGCTGGGAGCGTGGCAGAGGGAAAGCAGGGGCGCCTGTTAAAAGTCACAGCTGGTTGGTAGGTTCTGAGGAATCTGTGGGCACATATGTACCGTGTTGGCCACGGCTCCTCACACTTGCGTCTAGATTGAGACTGGGAGAGCCAAACTCCGCAGGAAAAGGCATGGCTGGAATAATGCGGTCTTGAAAAAAGAATATCGTCTTACATGTAACTACACCTCAGTAAAGGTCTTTCACAAGTGTTTTCCTGCATGTGGAATTTTCTTCCCCCATAATTCAGCATGTTCTTTGTCCTTGACATTTTATGCCAGGGAGTAAATCAGCGCCGTAGTGTTTATTGATCCAGTGACTCGCACATTAATTGATAACACTATTATTTAAGACACACGCATGCACACGCACACACACACACAGAGGACTGTGGTAGCTCTGTGGTAGAGAGTGCTTCATGAACTGACTAATTAGATGTTGTGGGTTCTAATCCACTGTGGGGCATCAGGATGTGAATCTTGCCTTAATCCCCAAGGTCCATATAGGTCTGTCCACCGCCACAATGTTGGGACTAATCATGACATGTAAAAGATGGAGCTCTCATTATTTAGTACACAAGATGGATTAACCTTGGTGTCACCTCACTTTTGTTTGATAGATTGGGTTGGTTTTAGTTTAAAAGAGTACTGCATTTTATTTTGAGCTCAGACTGATTGGGTTGAAATCTCTACATTACAATATATGCTGCTGCAAACACCTGTAGTGCGTCAAGTTTCATTTGAGTATTTGCTTTTGTAATTCTAGGGTTACATGGTTTTAAATTATTGTAAACTATTTGAACTTTCACTTGCACTCCAACCTGGACCTCTTTATCTGCTGCAGCTTTTCACCGCTAACTCTTCCTACTGCTCTCCTTGTTACATTCTCTCCCCCCCTTCTATTTGATCTATTTCCTCAGTAACTTTGATGTAAATGAAGTTATTTACATGACTGGCTTGGCATAGTGGAACTCCGATGATTCCATCTTTATTGTAACAAAGTGTCACAATGACAAGCCATGGAGTCAAATCCCTGATGAGAATGGAGATCTTGATTGTCCAGATGAAGTTCCCTCAGATGAGTTGAGCTCTTGATTCTTGGTTGCATTGTAAACGTGCAGTGTGAGTGTATTTGTAATCAAACTAAACTTGGGCTTTCTGTTTATAGATGCCGCAGAGGGATTGTGTTTACAAATCTGTGTGCATCTATGTTTTGCAGGATAACTTCCCTGGAATCTGGTGCTACGCATGAACTGCTATGTACATTCAGATTCAGGTTTCAAAGGTTCCCGGCGATGTCAAAGAAAAATGAGCTCACTTTTCACTGCACCTCATGGTGACATGACATCAGTCACGCACGTTAACAGCTGTCATTTATGCGACTCTGCTGTGACCTTTGGCCCTTCCAAGGGAACATGACATGGTGTGAGCGACTAGTGCTTGTGGGAAATGGGGAGGACTTAATGGCCCAAAGTGTCAGACTCGGTTAGAGGAGCTTCTTATTGGTCTCCACACTGCCCTCCCTGTGGGTTGGCTATTCTACACCCTTCCCCCAAATAG
This sequence comes from Regalecus glesne, assembly GCA_900302585.1. NCBI lineage: Eukaryota > Metazoa > Chordata > Actinopteri > Lampriformes > Regalecidae > Regalecus > Regalecus glesne. The sequence continues at coordinate 20,584 of OMLC01007371.1, read as the reverse complement.
ATAATTGTCACTGCACTTTGTACTTAAGCAGGTGCCTCTGGGGATAGTGAAGACATTTCATTTGCTTTAAAAGCTGCTGCAAAAATTGCTTGTAAATCATTTTTTGAAAATGCTCATTTCAAGAAAAAGTGATAAGCTTCTGTGAAATATTACATGCCAGCAATCAGTAAACTTCAACCGAGGTTGAATGAAGCATCTCTTGGCCATAAGTAGGTCTTTCTTTCTCATTTTTACCAACCTGCTTTGAAAATCTCTACATCTGCCTATAAGAGGCTGACCTTTTGCCAGAGAGCATTGACATCCATTCTCAGACTTAACGGTGAGAGCCACATGTGTGTACATGTGTGTAGACTCTGTAGATGAGGTCTTCTGTCGGTGTATGCAGATCAATTTTATGCCCCGCTGGGTTATGAGTGGTTTTAAAATACATGCCTTGATTGTATCTGCCATGCTAACATGACTGGCAGAAAATCATTTCAAGTCAGTACGTGAGAATATGTCATACGTTGCACTGCTGTTCTGACTTGTCATGGCATTATTGACCACTCTTTGCCCTCAAAACAGGGAGACGACTATAAAGTGGCTATTTCATTAAATGTCTGCTGTCCGTTCTAACAACTACGAGCAACATGGCCCATGTTTGTGTGCATGTGTGGCTTTTTGAGAGAGCCTTTGAGTCCAAGCCAGAGATATTCTATGAAGTTGGCTTTGACGTGTTGAACACACTCAAAGCACTTGAGGGAGCCGCTCGCTGTCTTTGTATCTTGAAATGTGAGAGCTGTATTTGATTTAAAAAGCTTCCCTGCATCAGCGGTATTGAGAGTTTGACACTTTATTCACCATCCATCCATTAATTAATTAATTCAGTCATTCATTCATTCATCTATCCAGCTTTGTATTAACCCATCTATCTGTCACTTACTATGAAGACATTCTTTGCTGAAAATATTACAAAATGGATGATTAAATTTCATGTGTTTGAGGGGGGATTTCTCTCCCTGTTGCTTTTAGTTGGCTTAACTCTTGACAGAGAAGCCTGTTTTACAAGTCCCGATTCGTCCCCATGTTGGGGTGGACATGGACTTGGATGGAGTTTAGGAATTAAGGCCGGATGCCCTTCCTGACTCCCTGCAGTGGGTTCAAACCTGCAGCCCCTAGCTCGTCGGTTCTAGAAGCTCACGCTGTGCCACTGAGCTACTGTAGCCCCCAAACTTAGCTTCACTGGCTTAACTGACAACACCAGACATTTACCTAAACTCCACACATTCATTGGGCTGGAGCGGAGCTCCCAGTCAGGCTACTGAATGTGTGGATGCACCTTTAAAGCTAGCAACTGTCCAGAAGCGTCACTGCTGAGCTATAGCTGGAAACTGGAATTTGGGGATATTTTTACTCACAGAAGTTATTAGAGCTCCCCCACAAACTTCACAAGCTGATTTGCAAGACATTTAAAAAAAAAACCTCATTGGCTGTTGACTGTGTCAATAGCCATACAAATCTGGGCCATGGTGAGTAAAGTCCTGGCTATAAGTGGGGTGTTAATGCTACAGAGGGAAGGCCTGGGATTCCTTGCGGGCCGCCTGATGAGTTTTTGATGGATCTATGTTCTCCAACTGTGAGCGCAATATGCTCATATTGTATCGACTGTAATGTGAGAGTCTTGGGGCCAATGAATGTTAGCCTTCTCCCCAAGTTCAAACAAAGCCAGATGGTCACGGAGTTATTGTTTTGAACAGGCTTCTGGGTGCAGATTCAAGGATGATTAAGTGTTAAAGACAGAAGCCATATATTCTGCCCTCCGGCTTCCTTTCCTCACACAAGCCCTACTCATGCTGAGGACTTCACTAGCTTCAGATTCTTTTTTTATTTTTAAAAAAGGCTCATTGTCTTTTTGTGTGTTTTTATTTCCCAGTGTTTTCAAGACCTCAGCAGGTCCTCACAACACAGCGAGAGAGGGAATTTTGCGTTACCGTGTTGCAATTCTGACCTCACCTTAACCCAGTTACGTTGCTAATGTCAACAATTCTTTCCTAAATGAGCATACTGCATAGACCAGGCTAAACGTGTTGCAAGCTGCACCCTGCTACTACTATATGTAGTGTTTGTTGCTGTCATTGATGCTGTCTATTATTGTTCTGACTCAGATGACATGGCTCAGGAAATAAGGCAGGTCATCTGGTAATCAGAAGGCTGCTGGGTTTGATCCCCTGCTACTCTAAACAGCATGTCGAAGTCCTCTTGAGCAAGACACTGAGCCCCTATCTGTTCCTGATCAGCAGGATTTCCTCCTTGCATGGGAACCTCCCCCAGCAGTGTGTGAATGGATGATTATAAGGCATACGTTGAAAAGCGCTATGCAACTGCAGTCCATTTATTCACCGTTGGTGTATGCCACACAATTAATTTATTAAAAGGACAACAATCTAGCTGATCATGAACTGCATTCCCATCCAGGTGTTTTTATTCCAATTTTGCAATTTCAAATATAAAATGCTTGATGAAGATGTTTTACTTACCTGAACACATCTGATGGAAATGCACCTTAATTTGTTAATTTTTTTTATATTCAATTATTTGCTTGACATTTATTGTAAATTTGAAATTAAAAAAATAACTGCTATTTGTAAAAGCTTGGATGCAGAGAGAATTAGAAGCAGCTCATCTGTCCAATAAGCAGCGCCTTTGTCCAAATATCCACTGTCCATATATGTCTATTTGTGTTTAAATAAGGGGAAAAGAGATGGACAAACGTAGTTTAAAATCTGAACTGTTGTGTATCCCTGGAATGTGTTAATATGGGTGGTTGTTAATTAATGGACTTCCTGAAAAGAAAGCGGAGCTGAACATATGTTGATTGATGGTTTGTATTTGGTGGAACATGAATGATCTAGCAGAACCCTTTTGCACTTCTGGATCATTAAAGTGCCTAGGCTTTGCCCCATATGGTCACTAGAAAATGAACTATTATGCATGTGTATATTTATAGGCATGTTGGTACATATGTTCGCAAGCCTCTGAGTAAGCAGCTGTGTAAAGGTAATGTGCCAAGGTTTCTGGAGGGCATTTTCTGCCATGTGTAATATGTGTTTCTATGTGTAATATACGAGACAGGAAAATAATAATGAGACCAATCCTATCCATTCTTCAATATCTGTTGTTGTCAGATGTTGAACTCGGTATTGTTTGATGGGACACTGCAAAAAACAACAACCAACTACTAAAACCTATGTGGAAAATGCCAAAAGGGTAAGGGATTTAAAATGTGGAAAATCTGTCAATTCTCTGGAAACAACAGTGAGTTGGTTTGTATTGGAAAACATTATAGTCCAAGTCACAAAAAAGAGGTGAATCAGTTCAACTGGATCTGAAGTTTATTTAGGAACATTTCGTCACTCACCAGGTGACTTCTGAATGTGCGTGCAGTTGATCACCCAACTTGCATATGAACCGCGCCTATTGTTGTGTGGTATCAATGTACTGTTTATAAGGGTGGGAATGCTTGTATTCAGCTCAGACTGAAGAAATCACCTGGTGTGTGACGAAACGTTTCTAAACAAACTTCTGAGCCAGTTGAACTGATTCCCCTCTTTTTTTTTATTTCCATACCTAGATTATCAAGCATGCATCATTACATTATAGTCAAAGTGCCACTGGAAATAGTAGATGAGAAATCAGCTATTGGATCTAGTTGCCTTATTTCACAAGAACATTTTTCCACCAACATTTATCTCTGCGAGACACAAGTGTTAATATTGGACATTCTTCATGTTATTACGTATTCTGTGCTCATTTAAAACGTATAAATGTTAGTTTCACTCAAATAATCTCAATGAAGAATTGGAAGAAGTTGACTTGGAAGTTCACAATGGAATCGATGAGGTCAGCATCAGTTGTGACATCACTGAGGTCAACGGAAGACAATACTATGAAATTGTTACATCAGATCAGAAATTATTAATGTGGACATGTTTTGTGAACAATATTAATTGGTATTTATATGATGGACACTGAAGGGAACCCGAAGGATTTGATGTCTCATTGAGTAAAAGTATAAATTCACAACCGGACCAAGATGAGACGAGGAGGAATGCCAGCTTAATGATGAAAGCCAGTTTTTTTTTGTATTATTACAATGAATGTATTCTCTGCATCCAGCCATCCTACTCTTAATGAGCAGTGGGCAGCTGCACCACCTGGGGGTTAACTCTACTTCTTTTTCCTATTATCTTACTGCATGTTTAACCCTAACATGCATGTCTTTTTGATGGTGGGAGTAGCTGAAGGACCCAGAGGAAGCCCATGCAAGATGGGTAGAATAAGCAAAATCTACTCAGAAATCACCTGGGATGGGATTCAAACCCAGGACCTTTTTACGATGAGGCAACAGTGCTAACCACTGGGCCAGCGTGCTGCCAAGGACAATGTCCCTGTGACAGTAGTACAAAAAATGTTAACTGAACACTCAGCAGTTCCTGATGGCCATCAAAATGTCCACTTTTTTCAGAGGAAGCTGAAAACAAAACAGAGTTTTTTGCACGTAAAATAATAGCAGATTCGTACCAATTTGTTGAGAATGTGGTTATTTGTCAAGTCATATGTGTGTCCCAACTGGAAGTTGTTGAATACCAGAATGTCAGCCATTTTTTAATTTTGGCTCTTTTCCACATGGACCCTATCTCATTTGGAACCTAAACAGCGAGCACGAAGATGTCAGTACAAGACAAAGAGGATTAAATGGCAATCATTTATTTCAATGTTTTCCTTCCCATCATTGACAAACTGCAGAAAGCAGAGAGGAGTCTCTACTCAGATTAAAGCACAAGGAAACATAATAGATCCTCCAAAAATAAATACAGTGGTTTGTTGCATAACTTGCACTGATTACAATTCTTGACGTCCTAAACATTGGGGAATAGAACTTCCAGTTCTCCATTAGGGAGCAAAAAGACCCCCAAATCCTATTCACTCATACATTCAGCATGGAAAATGTTCTCCGTCTCTCACGTAGTTATGTGTTTTTCTTATTGTCTCTTTGTTCAGGGTTTCTCATGAGGTCTGAGATTTTAGCTGACCTAAATTGTATTAAATAGTTTCAACTTTATTTTTTCCAACTGTTAAAACTATCAAACTATTCTTAAAGTGACAGTAGTGAACTTCACTATTTTGTGTCTAAAGGGATGACCCGGTGATTTCCATACATATCTATCTGTGACCGGGATAGCACATGAAGAACACTTGCCGTTCCTTATTGTTTCTGCATCTCGGGCAGCCTTGAAACCTTTATTTTTCCGGCTGCCAAGTGATGTACTATGATGTAAGGTGGCGGCCAGAAAAACTAGCAGTTTCTGCACTACTCTGAACATGGTGTTCTAAAGAAGATCCTCATTCTATCCGCTAAGCTACATTACCAATGACACAATCTATCCATCATTCTTACGGCACACCTCACCGCTGTCTCACTGCACTCATACATATCCTGCACCACTCTTATCTACTTCTTTCATACAGTTCTACACCTCAGCTCAGCACCTTGTCATATGCTTTCTTTAAATCTACAAGGACACAATGCAACTCCTTCTGACCTCTGTATTTCTCCATTAACATTTTCAAAGCAAACATTGCATCTGTGGTGCTCTTGAGTGGCCTGAAACCGTACTGCTGCTCATTAATCACCACCTCTCCTCTAATCTTGGCTTCCACTCTCTCATATCTTCATACTGTGGCTGATTGACTTTATATCTCTGGAGTTGCCACAGCTCTGCACATCCCCCTTATTCTTGAAAATCAGTACTAGTATGCTTCTTTTCCACTTTTCATCCATCCTCACACTTTTCAAGATTGTGTTGAACAGTCTAATTAAGCAAACCAATGGTGTTGAGATTGGGGAATATTCTAAATAACAATCATAAAATTTCACATCTATATTGAGGCTACCCTGTATTTTCCCCACTGTAGTGAATTTAATGAATCTCTTTCGATTAATTTTAATTGCAAGGTGGCTGAGAGAACAATTTTAGTTATTAAATGTGGCTTTTTTGCAGCACTTGGATAACGGTCTGCTGTGTGGTTTCACATGGATCAGCCATAGTTTTGCAGCTCAACCACTCTGCTTTCTCTGCTTCCTCTTTCATGGCTTTCAGAATGCTCTGTTGGCCTGTAGAGATTAGAGCCAGTACAATAGAGAGTAAGATTGACTGGCAGAGGGGGGGGTGTTCTCTAAATGAGTCATCTGTAGTACAGCATGTCACTCAACTATGTCAAAGCTCTTAACATCGTATGTGTATCAGTGTAGCAAATTTCTTATTCCTCTTCATATCTTTATTACTCATAATCATCTTCTATCATATCAAGTTTGGAGCTTGGTAATTACCACTTCTGCCTCACAGCAAGATGGTCCAGGGTTCAAATCTTGCCCCATCTCCGTGGAGTTTGCGTGGGTATCCTCACAAAGCATGCAGGTTTAGATGATTAAAGGTGTTAAATCTTAGTTGTGAATGGGTGTGTGTCTGTGTTCGACCTGTGACGGGCTAGCACCGTCTGTGAGCTCTACCTTGTACCCAACATAGGCTTGTATAGGCTCCAGTATGACCCTGACCAGGATAATTGGATAAAGAAGGCAGGGTGAATGGGAACTAGCCTGGTTTACATGGTTTCAAGGTTGTAAAATAGATATTATAGATATATTTTTCATTGAGAAGGTGAGAGAAGTTTGTTTTATTTAGCTTATGTGGTGTGACAATCGGATGCTCACACATACAGTATAGGGTCTACAATTTGTGGCTGTGTCAAAAAAGTCAAAAAATATGCCAGGAACTTGCAGCGTTGTTAAAGACTGTTGTGAACTTGTGATTTCTGCTGTTCTTTGAACTCCTTTTAACACATGGATTGTGGTGCAAAGCAATCTGGTCATCGGCAACATGAAAAGGATAAGGTCTGCATCCCATACTGAGATTGATTATTGTGGCTTGCACAAGTCACCATGGTAGATGTAAATATATGTTTTGCAGCATGTTTATAGAAAAAGCCTCAACAGTGAAAGAATGGGAGAGGACTAAAAAAAAAATCCACTTAAATCATCATTTTCAGCGATGCCTTCAGCTTAAATTATTCTCTTCGTGAAACGAAAGACCTCGGCTAGTAAAATATCTTATGTCCTCCTCTTTATGTATGCCTGTGTGGATCTGTGGGAGTGTGTGTGAGAGAGGGAGAGAGAGAGTCTCTAACTGTTTGTATTGGATGTTAAGCTGGAGTTATTTTCCTGTTTCCAGCTAACAATAAATTCTACATTCTTGAGGTGGACATGTTAGTGGGAGTAAACACAAGACATCAGAAAATGACACCAAAATAATCGTCATCATAATTTAACCCTCAAACACAGGAACAAAGTTCTTTCCACAGTGTTTTTTTCCCCTTTAAGCGGAAAAAAAATCAAAGAAGCTTTATTTGTCATTTTACATGCATATAATGAAATTTGTTCCCTGGATTTCATCCATCCTTTTGTATAGTAGCAGTGAGCAACTGCAGGGTCCAGGGAGGAGCAGTTTTGGGTCCTCTGCTTTGCTCAAGGACACTTTGGCACGCTTTCTGCTCGGACCGGGAATCAAGCCAATGATCCTATGATTGCTAAACTACCTGCCTACTTCCTGAGCGATGCCATCTCCAAATGATTAACCAAAATGATATAAGAACCCAATCCGATGTAAACCCAAATGCATGTTGTCAACACCACAGGCCTGAGTGATGGAGATGGAGGAGCGCTCAACACATGCTGCATACTCATTCATGAAGACCTTAAGGTCACTGAAGGCTGTAGGGAGACATGTTTTTCAGCCCTGATGTGTGCAAATAAAGAAAACCCTGCACACAGTGCGACACATGTTTCTAATCATAATGCTCCTTAATGTCGGCTTGATGACGTAGGATCCCCCCGTACCCCCACTCCCACTTGAAAATAAATGAAACGAAAGCCTCCCCTCTCCTCTCATTTGATACCCTCATACCATTCACATTTCCATCTGTAGAGGGCCTAATGGCTAGTAAAAACACCCTGTTTCTTTAGAACCGTTAGAGGATGTCAAGGTCCTGCTGGTGGTGGAGTTCATTCCCCCTCGAGCCTTCTACATCCTCTTTCATCTCCTCCATACTTTCACTCGTCAAATTGCCACATTGAGTGCATGTGAGCAGTTTCAGGGTAGAGAGAATGCCGTAAATGAAAAGAGGCTCCCTCTTCCCTTGGTCATGATGAATGAGGCAGCTTAATTAAGAGACACAGCGAGAGAACAAACCACTGACTTGCCTGTAATTGGTAGCGATGTGGATGTAGATACTGGCAAACATTGCGATGTGATTGTTAGAATTCATTTAACTATCTTAAGAATTTTCGTTTTTTATTCTTATTAGGCTCCATGTAAGACTGTCCACCCCAAGGAAGGACCAATCGTGACCCGTAAAATGAACCTCTCACTAGAGAGGTTGTTTTACTCCTATAAGACCAAAGCCGGTGGAACCTGTTCACTGCATTTAACCCCAATCCATTGTATAGGAGCACTGGGTGCATCTGGGGAGCTGTTAGGGGTTCAGTGTCTTGCTCAAGGACACTTCAATGTGCTTTCTATAGCAACTGGGGATTGAACTACCAATCTTCCGATTACTAGATGACTCCCCTTCCTCCTGAGCTATGCTGCCCCATGTAATATATTATATATCCCAATATGTTTCACATAGGTGGACATTAATCATAGCATGTGACACATTGGCACAAAGAAGATTAAGCAATAAAGAAAAGATACTACCTTAGGCAGCGATGGCAAATTTAAGTAGAAAAAGTCCATATCCACACAGTATTGCATGAAAACATTGAAATAACAGGTCCAGCTATTATTAGCAACACTGACCGTCTACCTAAATTCCCCCACCTTTCTTTCAGGGACCTGGAAGAGGAGATTAGATTGTGTTGGTGCAGTCAAAGTTACTATTTCTCAGTGATTAAAACCGCAGAAACCTTTCACGTAACTCAATGACCTCTATCAATCTCTTTGTAGGTGTTCTGATTTTTCTATGAGCCATTACTACTGTCAGAGGAATAAGATCTGAGTGCAATAGCCGACCAAGCTACCACTCATCCATAAAGCCCTGTCGCTTAAGAAGCACAGTGGACCAAGAGGTGTATGATGAGATGATGAGACTGTGCTCTTACTACAGGCTGTAAAAACGAGTATTCACCATCATTGTATGAGGCGGTTCTCTGTCTAGCTGCTCAAAAGGTTGCATGAATGGATCACATTAGTTTAATCACAGGGAGGAAGAAATGGGAACCGGGGGGGGCAATGTATCTTCCTGTCTTTGTAAACATACTTGAAATTGCTTTATCTGTGGACTGGCTTGCATGTAGATGTATGACCTCATTTTTGAGTGGGTGCTTTCAGAAATGGGTTGGCCAAAAATCAAAATGCTCATCCTCCCTAGAGAGAGATTACTGTCACTTTCTTTATGCTTTTGCTTGCCTCCATCATTATAGCATGGATGAGCACCAGTAGATTTAAACTCACTGTTGATCCCCAGTGAGTATTGTACCACATGTTAACCAAAGACTACATTGTTTGACTTTTCGCTCCAAATGGAATCTAAGTAGCAGGCCTAGGTCAACAGTCTTTAAAGCCATATCTCCCGAAAGGACACTTCTCCATTTACACTATTGAATCTCTTTTTGTACTTAGTCATATTGTTTGAGAACCCTGACACATTTAGTACTTACATGAAACAGCTCCACAAAATAGTTGGGCTAATTTTCAACTTTTCAGAGGAAAATTATACAAACCAAGAACCATTGAACAATTTGTTCTGGTTCCTGCTTGTGGAAAATTCATCGCCTAAGGGAATTGTTGATGAAGTTAAAATGTGACCCCCCCCTGTTGATTGGCCAAACTAGTATAGCAAGTAATACAACTTTGTGGATATGGCAGTTGAAACAGTGGCAAATGTGAACACTTAAAGTGCTAAGAAAAAAATCCACAGAGAAAAGAGAAGAACCCAACACCTGTTGTACATCACACCATTCTCTAATAGGGAATATTCTACACTGAAGCTGCTCATGCTGGGAAGCACCCAAGACACCCCCCCACCCCCATAGCAAAGACCGTCCTACATCTGTTTTCCAGAGGGGGTTTATGGATATTTTTGGGACTGATTCATGTAAGGGCTTTTACAACTCTATTTGTCTCAGATGTGTGTGTGTGTGTCTGTGTCTGTGTGTGTGTGTGTGTGTGTGTGTGTGTGTGTTGGTGTGTGTGTGTGTGTGTTCTCGCTTTTGGTTTCCATGTCTTTCTGAAGAAGGGAGAAGAAATATTACTGCCTCTTTCTTGGATCAGTTTCTCAAATGTTTGTCATCGTACTATCCAAGATCCTGAGGTGTCATTATCTAAGAATTAACTCTTGAATGAAGGCAGAGGTCTAGTTAAAGTGGTCAAACCTAGTTGGTTGGTTATCTGGGGAGAAAAGAGACTGAGAAGACTTTTCCAGCCTGTTGGCATGCATAACCTCCCAACCCGCCGACCTGCTAAGAAGTTCAGGGTGTCATAGCAGGAATTGAGGACCTATATTTAGTCATGGGAACAGAATAGAGAGAATAGAATAGTTTTATTTGCCACATGACCAAGGGGAGGGGAATTTATTTTTGTCTGCATTAAACCCAGTGTATAGTAGCAGTGAGCGCAACCTGACGTGCAGTGCTCGGGGAGTAGCTAGGGGTTCAGAGTCTCACTCAAGAGGATCTCAACATGCTTTCTGCAGGGGCTAGGAATTGAACCACCAATCTCTGATTAGTAGACGACCGCCATGCCTCCTGAGCTATGCTTCTCCGATGTCATGGCAGGACAACATTTGAATTTCTCAATACAACCCCACTGAAATAAATGATAACTTTGAGTTATTGTCCGTCTTAATATGTATGGATATGTGTGTGTGTGCCGGAGTGGATACGCATATATCTGTGTACAGTTGTAATTTGTGTAGATGTATGTTTAAATCTCGGTGGTGTCTTTAAAGTGACAGCAGCAAGTCAACTGTGAGCCATGTATGAGCCAAACTGTTCTGGGTTCACTTCATAAACTGACTCCTGACCTTTGACCCCTATAAGACGTGGGAAATGGTTAATAGATGGTAAATGGACTTGTTCTTATGTAGTGCTTTTCTCATCCAGCAACCACCCACAGCACTTTACAATGAATGCCTCACATTTATTTAGAGTGGGAGATCCCAGGAGAACTCTTATTAGTATCTTTTAGGGGGGCGGGGTTATTAGGCATTGACTTGGTTGCATGGATGACCCTGTAGTAAAGGAGAAGAGGATGCAAAAAAAAAAAAACGATCTGGCTTCCACTGCTCCTATATATTAGTCAAATGCATAGAACTGCAAATTTTCCCTTGTAGGACTGATAAGGGAACTATTATTATTATTATTATATTTTTATAATATTTGATGGGAGTTCATCTGTTGTTTTGGAACTTATTTACTGGATATATGTTATTTTGGCTTACTCTGAAATTTACCCTAATTGGACAGAATACATTTATAAAATCGTACTGTATCAACTGTCTCTAATGGTAATGTCTCTTCAGTTCCAGGAACACTATATGACTGCCATCTAGTGTTACCATAAAACGCTCTACTCCAAAACCAAACATAAATCTGGTGAAAAAGCATTTGACATGAATAGCATGCTTATGATGATTTTTCATTCATCCTTGGTAAATTAGTATATTTAATAAATATGTTATTCAGTGTTATACATGCAGTCCATTTTAGGATTGCATGTATTCAATATGTTTTTTTAAAGAAATGTCTGCTAAATTATTGAACAGTAAACAGTATGCCATCTGCTACACTAGAGGACAGCACTGATGAAAAGCTGTCATTTCCCTTTTTATTCCATAGAGGGTCCTGCTGCACCTCAGACCTCAATCCTAAAGCCCTTCAGACTCTGGCTCTGATTGGTTAAGGGCAGAGTTAGGGTGGGCCAAGGCTTGGGTTTAGCCACTCAGAAATACGGTCCAATAGTCAAATCAGGTCATCTGGACATAATTTCAAAACACAATATGAGTATGTTTCGATAATCACCTGAATGTAGTCCTCAGCTCTCAGTCCAGGATGTGAACCATCCAGCTCCCTTTAAAGGAACAAAGATGTACATAAGAATGGGGTAAAACAATGCCAACATGGAAGAAAAGAAAAACATTTATTCAGGCTCAATAATCCAGGTAATCAACAAAGTCAAAATAGTTCAATCAGGTCATCTGGACATATGTTTAAAATAAAACATGAGTACAAAACATGGAGTACCACCTGGATTGATTAGTGACCTGTCCAGGGTATTTCTCTGCCTTTTGCACAATGAGCACTGGGATATACAGCAGTAGATCCACGAACCGTCCATGACATGACAAGTGGGTTCCATGCAGCTCTGTTAATTACATTAGATTGAACTAAAAGCAACAATTTAGACGAAAGATTAAGTTGCGGAGAACGTAGAACTACTGAATATACAGTTTTCAAAATAAATCCACAAATCCCATCATTTCATTTTTTGGAATGCATCTTAACCTCAGTGGGATGACTGCAGGTCCAGTGGGAGTGTTGCTACTAACCCCTTTGACCAAAAGAGGGAGGCAGGTTCCACTGTATAAGATGCATATCGATCTAGCTAGGATATCATGGTCATCTTACAGCAGTTAACTTGCATTATATCTCCATCTACTGGTGAAATGGAGCCAATTCTGAAACTGTGCTGTGGTTGATGGTTGATGGTTTTGAAGTATGTATGGGGATGGGGCCCTGCTCAGACATTGGACTTTTGTGTTTGCATTTAAAAATTTCTATCAACTAATTGGCTTTTGATATGCTGAGATTGTCTGATCTCTATGCAATAAATTGACTTGTTTTTGCTCTGTAGTTTCTGTGTAGCGCTACACAAATACATTTACATTTTGTTAGTTATAATTTGCCTCTGGAAAGTAACATGGGGGAATGAGGTGAGGCGCCGGTGTTGCATGATTAAAATGTTTTACTGTGGGACCAATGATAAAGAGCTTATCTCCTACAGTTCCCCAGCCAGTCTCATGACCTTGAGGCACATTGTGGAAATAATAAACCACAAGATCCTAGCTGCTAGTCTGCGGCCTCTTCACATGAGAAAACTGTTTTGGAGGTGGTGAGGACTACGTAGTCTCTATGTTTGATAAACTATCTGTCTGTATTTTCTGTAGTTTTGTCCTGAACCAATGTGCATGTTGATCTATGCTTTAAATAGCTTTGAGTATGGTATTAGTAAGCTGAGACACTGTGTTCTTGATACCTTCTTGTTATGATTTATAAAATGCCATTTGGGGTTCTGTTGTTTGAATTCAACTTTATTCAAGCAATTCCAAATGGTTCCCATAGGCAGTGCATTTGTCCTTGTGATTTAGGGTGTTATGTTCATCTCGGATAGAATAGAAAACAAATGATGAGTGCTCATAACAAGTTCAGACAAAGTTTGAGTTTATCTCTGTAATTTGTGAAATGAAATTACAGTTTGGACACTTTGGCACATCTATTGGCGCTTTAAAGGCTTGAGTCCCGCAAACACTGATGTGAACTAGATACAACTCCATACAAACTCCATTAAAGGGTGTATGTATGTATAGATGTATAAATGTGTGTGTCTGTGTGTGTGCGCACGCACACATACACACACACACACACACACACACACACACACACACACACACACACACACACACACACACCATCACTGCCCTCAAAACCTTTTCTGCCCCTTATTATTTCAGAGAAGATCCATGTACATGTGACTTACAATGTCTCATTCATTTGGATGCAGCACTTTGAAAGGTCACTGCCTGATTAAATCTGTTGCTCTACTGTTAAGCCACGTATTACACTCAACTCCACTCTGACAAAGTTATACAAACACACTCATCGGAGTATTGGCTATTCTTCACTGAAATAGCAGTTCTGAGAAAAGATCTGGCAACTCTCTGTCACCAAGACTGGGAAAGCACAGGTCCCTCACAGCATTTCCTACTGGGATCAGCAGAGGAAAACGCCTTAAACTCTTGCCAAACGAACACCTTATTGGTGCAATGGGTTATACCAACCCCAAAATGCCCTGCAGAGATAAAATATTGGCACAGACTGATATAGGCCTTCCTGGAAGCAGGGCCCCTGCCACACCCTGTTTGGTATCATTTATCAAAGCAAATGAATCCTTTGTGCAAAACAAAGCACTCACAAGCTTATTCACGGCAACTTGATACACTCTGGACTGTGTTCTGTTTTGTTAGGTTTGGCTTGGACATTTGAGTATCGCCAACGGCTGCTGTTTAAGGAGTGGATAGGGAGAGACAGAATTGAGTGTCTTTTGCCACATACCAAAGTCTAATGAAAACCGAATCAGTGGGAAGGAGGAGATTTCATCAGATCGAAGGAAGGATGAAATAACAAATGGGAAACTGACAGATGGACAGAGGAAAAAAATGGATGCATGTTGAAATACAAAATTGTATCTCTGTCAGGATTGAGCAAACAAAGCAACAGGATAGTCCAACTGGGAAGGCATCCTGTGAGCCTTCTAACAATTAGCTGACATTCTCTGTTTATCTGGTCAACATCCTGAAAGCAAAGTGTACCGCAAAATGACTCACTGGACATGTTCTTGTTCTGTTCTGGATATCGTGTTTCAAAAGCATCCCAAAAAGATCACCAGGCATGGAACATCGATACAATTTTATTTTGATTCAAGTCAAACAGACTGTGCAGAACATATTTGCCTTTCTAAAGCCCAACTACTAAACTCCCTTTCTTCACTATGTAATAGGTGTTTTGAGGTGGTTATCTGCCATTAGGCCTTGATACAATTTTGTATCACTATGATATCAGTTGCCAGCCATCAAGACTGAATAGGAGAGATTCCACAATCCTCCCTTTTCTTCCGATTGCTTCCCGGCAGCTGAATAAGGCCTTTGATTCTGCCAAGTCTATATGTTTTGGAAAGGGTTTTCATAAGGTGTGGCCAAATACCTTCGACTGCACCTGGTTGCTTTCAATAAGGAATCTCAGGTAAAGCATTTAATACATAAACATCCACCTTCCAATCATAACGATGTTGATCTTTTTCTCTGTTATCATCTTGTTACTTTCATTTTTAGAAAAAACTCAACATGGGAATATCAACAGATAAAACATTTTAGCCTATAACACAGTTGGATGTATGCTCTCCAACAGAACACCGGCTTCTGCATGTGCTGAAGGCACGCAGCTAACATGCCTGTTGTAAACATTGAAATGGACTTATTTTTATATAGAACTTTTCTAGACTAGCGACCACAACGCGTTATAAGGTATGCTTCATATCTGCCAAGCATGGGAGATTAAGGCTGAATGCCCTTATCTGATGCCCTACAGTGGGATTGAACCTGCAACACCCAATTTCGGGGCACGTGCTCTACCTTTAAGCTACCGCTGCGCCGTATTTGAGATGTGTGTGTGTATA
>OMLC01007332.1:9659-19839 GCA_900302585.1 Regalecus glesne | reverse complement strand
TCACGTCTCAGTTGCTTTCAAACCCCTGAACACACCGCGGCAAAAGTTGGTCCGACCCAAGGATCGGGTCCCCCGGAACAAACAGAGTAACGTAGTGTACGCTGTTAAATGCCAGGAGGACTGCAGTGACTTGTATATCGGGGAGACCAAACAGACGCTGGCTAAGAGGATGGTGCAGCATAGGAGAGCCAACACGTCAGGTCAGGACTCTGCGGTCTACACCCACCTACAGGCGAGTGGCCACTCATTCAAGGATGATGATGTTCACATCCTTGATAGGGAGGAACGCTGGTTTGAGAGGGGGGTGAAGGAGGCCATCTACGTGAAGAGGGAGCGATCCTCGTTGAATAGGGGGGGTGGCCTGAGAGTACATCTATCGGTGTCTTACAATGCCGTGATCGCAAATATTCCCCAATCCTCTGTGAATGGTGCCCATTGTCACTGAATGTGCAGTTGATCACCCAACTTGCATGTGAAACCAACCTATTGTTGTGTGGCATCACGGTACTGTTTATAAGGAGGGGGATGTTTGCCTTCAGCTTAGACTGAAGAAGTCACCTGGTGAGTGACGAAACGTTTCTGAAATAAACTTCTGATCCAGTTGAACAGATTCACCTCTTTTTGTGATTTCCCTACCTGGATTATTGAGCATGCATCAAGACATTGTACCAAGAAATGGCATAAAGAAGACTGAAAGCGTGTTAAACAATGCAGTCAGAATTACAACAATATCAAAAACTGATGGCTAAAGTAAAACTACAACAGCTTGACTAAATTCTTTTAAACTGGTTCCACAAGTTGCCTTGTAGACGAGACGGTGGCAAACTTGAGAGGGAGGCAATGCCTCACTGAACTATGGCTTGTGAATTTACGAGCTGTGAAAGAAAAATAAATAATAATCTTGAGGACTTTTAGATGTAGGGCCACTCTGCACAAATCCAGGTTATTGCTGCTAAGATTTGAAAAAAGGGCTGTCAATCCCAGGTTGTTCAACTCTCTTTTGATCTGGGCCATTTGGGCACATTCAGTGGGGGTGGGGAATATTTAGGTGATTCACGTAGCCTGTTTGCTCACCTATAGTTGCATGGTGATTTCAGTAAGTGAAGAGCAGGACAGCATTTGATGGTGTTCAAGTTTGCACAACTGCCCATTGAAGATAAAGCACCGCGTGGATAGTGAAGTTCTACAGCAATACTGCATGGACTGCTTTAATATTCATACTCACCATTTACACTGAGTTCCTCCTTTCAAACATTAGAAAACACGTGCGCACATCAGGCTGTAAGACAGTCAGTGCAGATAGGCTGGAGGGAAAGAGGATGCATGATTCATGTAGGAGGTGGATGACTAGTCAAGCAAATGAGAGATGTCGGATGGAAAGAGCAGGCAGTGAAATCAGCATCCTATAGGGCCTACAAATTGACACTCCAGTCATAAACCATCCGTCAAATAATAAAATACAATGATTAACAAAAATAAAAACTAGAAATTTGACTGGCTATGCACTTTGATACATTCACCACTTTGACTTGCTTTATTTCAGTCGGTGACACTCAGCATATTCTGAAACTTCCAGACCTGCCAAATGGAGAGATGAATGCAAAAAAATAAATACATCTCTAAATGGCTTACACAACCTCAATTTTACACCTATGATCCATTTACTCTGCTGCCAAGATGGGGGTGATGAAATTGGCATGGCTGCTCATCCAAAAAAAAACAACAACACAAAAACTAGTAAAGAAGGAGAACAGTGCTTTAGTCCAACCTGAATACCTTTTTCAACACACAGGACAGCCAGGGGTCTTGACAAGGCAGCCACTGTCAGAAACTGTGTACACCAAATGAAGCTCAATGGACGGATGTGCTGCACTGTTATAAAGAATTCAGAATTTGGTCCTCATGTCTGTTGGGAATAGCCGTCATTGAGTTCACCGTAGTACAGCATGACAGTGAGGGGAAGGAGGAGAAATGAAGTTGGGAGGAATTTAAGACAATAGCAGAAAGAGGGGGGGGGAGCAATGTGTACATGGACATCAACTCATATAGGCTGAAGAACTAAAATACATTACATAACTATTCATGTGAGGCTATTTTTGCTCTAGGTCTTATGACCCCATCTCCCATAGGCAAGACAAGGAAAGAGAGATGATCAATTTAGCACTGAAATACATATAGAAGGCATATAGAGCTGCACATCATGATTACCCTATAATTTCATAACAGAAGCTACAATGGAAATTAGACAGTGGGGTGCACATTGTAAAAAGACTGAGTAATTTCAAAGAGCTTTACGTCACTCCATCTATTTCAGAAGCACGGGCTGGAATGTTTTTACATTTTACAGTGTGTGGTACTCTAAACCACCAGATGTCCTTAGTATAAGCTCCATGACCCAAAATAGCAGATTTTTGCTACACACAGGCAACACATTGCTACACATCCAACCCAGAGGGAGCAAGTGAAAATCTATTAGACAGTGTAGTTGAAACGGTCAAAAAGTAAAATCATGGTATTTTAAACACCATAGCAAGACTGACACAGGTTGTAACCGTATCCATGAGCAGGTCATACAATATCTCAACTCGGACATCTTTTAATTTCAAAACCATCAAACCTTCGGTGGGCAGTGCAGATACCAACAGAGGCATTGCATCAGTAAATCACAGTCAAAAGATGCATCGAAAAAAGATCCAAGGTGATGTAATATCATTTTCAAATACATCCATATCAACTATATGAAGCCTGAGTGGTTCGTAATCTGTAAAAGCAAGTTACGAATGAGAGAGTGAGAGATGGCGATCTGAAAAGAGCCAGTCAATGGCTAATGACCCCGTTAATCTGGTGTATGGTGTTCACGGCCAGCCATCTGTGACTGGGAAATAAGCAACTCCCAGAGAGCTGGGGAAAAATGAGGAGGTGTTAATCCAAGTCTGAGTATGTCTCTGCGAGTGTGTTTTTCCTTTCACTTGTGGTTAAGTGTCCACCTACAGTATCCGTCTGAGAGTGGACTTTGCTGACAAAGCAGGATTGCAGACCAACTGCAGCGTTGGGCTATAGAGACACACTGAAATAATAAACCAGTCTACGACCACTACGATCAAGACAGCCACGACAATGGCAAATAAATGAAACATAATCCAACCTCCCACTAGGAAAAAAAGGCCAAAAGGAAGCGAAATTAAAACACTTTAATTGTGTCTGTGAGATTTTCTCTCCATTCAAGAGATATGGATTTTTAACAAGCTGCTTTTGGCCAAGATGAGGGGGATTATGTGGTAGAACTGCCATGTGTTCCGTCATTTTTCAACCCTGATGCATTAGGTTCAACTAAATTGAAACACTGGGAAATACAGACTTCTTTAATGTGTGTGTCTGATGATTCCCCACACACACATAATCTATATTTGAACAGGCCTTCGCTGTAGAGAGGTAACAATCCCAGTGATGAAATACATGGGATCTGAAAGAAAAAGGAAACAAGGGACCACTGCCAAGTTAGATATTCATTAAATCGAGCACATTTTTAGTACCAAGCCAGGAAACCAGACCACTTTCAGACATTTAGGATGGGATATCTCCTGAAATTCTAAACATTATCCATATTGCAAGATTTTGTATTGGGTACACCTCAGCTTAAAATATGTGCACCTCATGAGTTAAAAAGGGCTGATTTATTTTAGCATTTGAGGACGCATCACAGGGGCCTAAGTATTTTCCACTGAGTGACTCAGAAAAAAAGAAGAAAATAACTAAAGTGCAGCTAACTAATGTTATTAGCAGTACATCAGTTGCTAGGAGTTTTCTGGAGGTTGATCTGAAAAAGGTGGGAACATATATAATAGATGTTCCCTCCTCAGGCCTACAGACGCCTACTCAAGTGAAAGCTTACATAAATAAATGTCAAAAATACATTATTTGCTCTACGTTTGCACGTGTATCGGGGGCTTTTCCCTCCCTGCTTCCTTCTAGCGTTTGGGATCAGGACTGGGACTGCTGACCTTAGCCTGAATTCTCAGGCCAACTCTATTAATAGCCCAGACACTAGCTAACACAAGAGTTCTAAGTCAGCGAGCAGACCTCGCTCAACAGACCCCCTTTTAGCCTCACTCTAACTAAACTAGGGTTTAGATAAGAAGGAAAAAAAACAACTTTCTAAATGTGCTCCAGATGCTGCTGTACACCACTAGCTTGTGCACTCCTCTTGTTCAATTGTAAGTAGTGAGACCACTGGGCATCAATGCAAACAAGACTACATGCAATTCTGGATGATATTTTGACGACCAGAACAGCTCGATGGTCCAAAGCCATGTTTTCTCTGCAGAATTATACTTAAATATGTCAGAACAAGAAGCCCTCCCGCTGTCGTTTGAAACATGCAAACAGAAACCTAGTTTTAGTCCATTTTCTTGGCGTTCACATACTGAAGCTATCTATATCTGCAATTCCACTGAGATCAGATCTGCGTCTCTCTTAATCAGAATGGCATGCTCCGAGGATGACAATGCACAGCCCTCCGACAATTCCCTCTCATGGTAATGCTGCAGAGAACAGAGCAACCCCCTTTGGCACAGTGCCCAGGGGAACCAGGGCAGCAGTGAGCAGAGATGTGGCAGCACCATAACCAGACTGCCCATTCAGAACCAGCTAAATGGGCTTACATCTCGGCTGAGAGTAAAACCTCACAACTGGTCCATCAAGTCTTTTGAGAAATACTGCTTGGAAATGGGCTAAGCTTGGCAGGCTAAAAGATGTGTCCCCAATATGTTTATGGTGACGGCATGTCAAATCGTTTCGGTTTCTGGGTACCACCCAGGGTTCCTGGTCGAGTGCATGTGTAAAGTTTGCTTTCTTTAAAGCAATATGGGATTTGACACACATTGCCTTTGTTATGTTATGCACTGCCAGAACCTCTCTGCTGGCTCACTTGTGCTGTGGATTTTCCCACAGAAAACAATGTCCAAACCAATGTGGCTGGGTCAAAAGAGCCACACTGTCATTGCAGATGAACATAACCTTAGAGATACATCTTATTGTCCTCCTACAGGTTTTCCTCCCTACGGTTTTGAAACGTAAATGAGGAAAAATTACACAGCTTTGACAATGGGACTGTTGGAAATATGCAAACTGGCTCAAACCCTTGGCCATTTTAAGACCAAATGACATTCATTGTCCAAAACTGGCACACCATTGGAGCCAGCATTTAATAAAGAGCTACTAAACAATGACCTCTCAGATATTAACGGGGTCAAACAATTCGAAGTAAAGTGCCGAAAAAACAGGTTCAGAAAGTATTTCCATTACCAGTCAGACAAGCCCTGGTAATCTCATTATTGCCACCTCCAGACATGCAATCAAACACAAGGCCCTGAACCCAGTGGGCGGGGCAAGGAGTGATTAATATGCTGATCAATAATAATGGCAAACGTGTCCGAGATGAACTGCCATCTTGAAACAACTCTTTACATAATTGAGTGGAACAGACAAACGAGATTGTGATTCGACTTTTTGATTAAATGTAAAAATAATGCACAGTAATACAATGTCTTTAACCTCAATCACATTTGCAGCATTGATGTTTACCATCTGTGATATTAGATTTTTAATGATGTCGGTGGCGGCACTTATTTCAACTGTCACCTTCAACTTTCCTCAATGTCATGGTCTTCTAAGTACATGAAGATAAAGAAATGAAATGCATTATAGTCTCAATTTAAACTGCTACAGCAATAGTGAAGGTTTCTTCATTTGTCATTTCACACGCATACAAAAAAAAAAGTCAGTCTCCGCATTTAACCCATCCTACTGTATAGGAACAATTAGCAGCTGCAGCACCCAGGGACCAATTCCAGCTGTTTTTCCTATCACCTTAGTCAGGGGCACAGACAGGAGTATTAGAATTAACATGCATGTCCTTTTGATGGTGGGAGAGAACTGGAGCGTTCAAAACAAACCCACGTAGACAAAGGGAGAACATGCAAACTCCACACAGAAAGGACCTGGGATGGGATTCAAACTCAGTCCCTTCCTGCAGTGAGGCAATAGTGCTAACCACTGTGCCACCATGTACAGTAGATAGAAGACCCTGCAGAGTATCGCAGGTTATAAACAATTCCACTTCCTCTAGGCCACTCTCAACATTTCTCACATTCCCAGGCAACATAAATATCACAGATGGATGGCACGAGAAGGGGGATACCAGTCTGTTGGGGCTTGGCCACAGCAGTGGGGAACAGGTGGACCAGAAGCTACATTCCTAAATGGCTGAGTATACTAAGAAAGGGAGAGCAGACTCCTTACAATGAGATTCCAAGGGCATTTCATTTTGGCCTTATGGAACAATCTAAAAGAGACTGGTGAAGCTCTCCAAACACTTGAAATTTCCGACTTTCATAAAAAAAACAGTGCTGTATTAGGTTTTCTGTAAGATTAATGAAATGGAAACAGACTCGACTTGAACTCTGCCATACATCAATATGCACTCACAGTCCCCATTAGGTGATTCCGTGGAGATAGTGGAGTACGTTATTCAGCAAGGCAGGGCACAGAGCAGAGATGGTAACACCGCCATTCAATACTGGATCAGAAATGAGTAGGGAGGAAAACTTATTTCCTGTAATTCACATGACGAAAGTCTTGCATGAGGTCTCTTTCCCTGGCATCTCAAAGGAAATGGACCGTTTTCAGGTCGACACATCTGCCAGTTGCTTTTGAAAAAGTGCACGTGTGTAGACACTTCCACACAGATGAAGGAGGAAGGCGGCAATTTGACTCAACGACTGGTCAAAAGCATCGATTCAGCTCTGGTCCTCCAAGCACAGCTCAGCAAAATGAGATTCACGCAAGTCAGATTGTCACGGATGGAATTAGTAACCGATGTCGTTTATTTCTTCGTTGATGCATGCGTAGCTCTAGTGGATCAAATCCTTCCTTCTGTCGTAGACTATGAAGACTAGCACAGGCCAAAAGAGATGTAGACTTAGATTCTTTTGGGATGGAGTCCTTCACGTAGGATGACTAAAAGAGGCTTACAAGTAATGGTTCCAAAGTCTTCTCTGTCAGCATCCACTTATTCAGGGCATCATCATAAAGACACGTTGCCCCAAAAAACCACCATATGCTGATTTTAGGTGTTGCTGTGTCTTGCCCACAGGGGCAACAATGAATAAAAGATCATAGCTACAACATTACACATTTTCCATGTGAGAAAAACCCCCATTAACAATTCATGCTTGATCGTTAATGCTTTCTGCTTAATTAATATTAAAATGAACAGATTCCAGGGATGATAAAGAAAGGCTCATTGTTCACAAGGCACAGTTACGGTGGTTACAGTTGGCCGAGTCAAACTCCAACAGGTGGGAGTAATGGCAACACATGTTAGTCATTTGGGGGTCTGAGGATGAGGGTGACGAAGCACACGTCCCTACATTTGTACTTTTTTACCCTGTAGCCCTTGATAGCTGACCTTTTACTTGGCGGTTTCATACCTTACACGTATCTGGTATACATGTACATCAGTTATGTGGTCGGTCAAGTAACAGGAGGGAAAAGGGTTCTGGAGGCACTTCTTTGTCCCTGTGTGGCGCCGCGGAAGCTTACTGGTAGAGCCGGAAATGGCAAAACGATCAATCTGATGTTGCAGGGTTGAAACCAGTACAGGGCATCAGGTTGGCATCCAGCCTTACTATCCCATACTCCATCTAAATATGTGTTGTGACGCCCCTCCCGCTGCAAGGGTTGTCCTGTTGGCTGTTCTCTCTTCTTTGTCTGCAGGTAGGAGAGGTGTTTGGGGACAAAGCTGCACCAGAACTGACGTTTCTCCTTCCTCCAAAATGAATGGCGATTTGGTAATTTTCCATCCTGGTAATTTTCCATAATGGGGATCACTGGGCTGGCAGAAGAGCAAGGGGGCATTGGGAAGACTACCTTTTCCGAGCTGCAGTATTGAGAGCTGGTTGGAATCCAGGAAGCTGCACTTTGGACCTGAACCCGATGAAGTGCAAACTGGTCTGCGTTACTCTGCTCTGTGGATGAAACCACCTACAGTAATCTGACTTTAAAATTTATAATCTGTAATTTTTCTATAAATTCGGACTCTTCTTGTCACCACCTCGTGTCCATCTCCCTCTTTGTTGCAATCTTAAGAGTCAGGCTGTAAGAGTGTCCAACCCTACAACATAGAGAGGAATCTTGACACATGAAAATGTACCTTTCTTCTTTTATGAGCAAACCAAGAACGAAAACTGAATAAGTCGTAAAAGAGCATTAACCTACATTTGTGCAACAATCATCCCCGAGTACTGCTGTGACCCTGATCATTTTGTTCAAAGGGATCATGTGCAGCTTTGTACAGAAATATCATCATTCGATGCAGCACACCAGATTAAAGCTTCAAGCTAATTCACATCTGCAATCCCTGCATGTCTTTTTGATGGTGGGAGGAAACGGAAGTACCCAGAGGAAACCTATGCAGACACAGGGAGAACATATAAGGGCCTATGTGGGATTTGAACCTAGGACCCTCTTCCTGTGATGCAACCGTTCCAACTGCTGCGCTGCAGTGCTGCTCAAACATAGGCAGCAATCACCAAAGCAAAGCTTTGCAGTGGCCAACTGCTCCTCCATATGTGGTAATCTTCATCGTGTTTGGGAAGGTGACATTGACTGAACATTTACATTGGGTGGCACAAAGTGAATACAGGAATGCGAATAGGCCAAATAAATACAAGTCTTAACCCACCTCTGGAGACTTTTAGAAGGGATTACAAGGCTTAATTTCGGTGAGAATCTTATATCTTCTTAATCAGTGGCAAATAATAACACTGTTTTCTGTGTCTTTGCCAAAGTTATGCACCAAGGGGTGGCTTTAACAATAATGTAGCCCATGCGGCTGCTGTGAGGATGGCTTACAAATACAGGTTGGCACTGTACCCATCACCCCATAAAAAGGGTTGCCAGTGGCAACCTGTTTCAGTAGTCTGCGAACACTACCGGATGCCTTTAAAGTTGCCTTCAAATGGCCAGGACTCTAAAAAGAGACTGGGAGAGGTTCACCAACAGTAAAAATAAGGAAGTCATTAGCTGATTATGGTGCTTAAATACTACAGGAAGCTTCATTAAAAAAAAGTCAGTAATGGGCATCCATGCTGTGCGTCGTCTTAACCTTTGAAGATCACGTGTGCACTTGAAAAAACTGGCACATGTACACACACAGCATTATGATTGACACCTGTAATTACACCTACCTCACACATGACACAATTAAATACAACTTAGGTTGCAAAATAGTAAAACATCTCATGGAAGCAAGCGCAAAGCTCCTTGTGTGTGTGCATACCTGCGTGTTTGGGGGTAGGGGTGGTGAGGGGGTACAGAGAGAACTGGATACGGAGACCGGCAGAGCATGAGCTCGGGAGAAAAGCAAAAGCTAAAATGAAGGGAGATTTTAGGAGGGGAGAGATACAAGGGAAAAAGGGGAAACAGGTTTAAGGATCCGGGGGAGCCGGATTCCCGAGTCTGTCACCCTTTGATGCTTCAGTGAGAAGCACATGTTGGTGTTTAACCATTTCTTCTGATCTTACTTCTGACAGGACAGTTCAGTCTCTTGGTTACTGAATCTCAAATCTCAAACACAAAACACATCTTATTTTGTAGTATACAGTGTACTGCTCGAACAATAGGTATCCTCATACACTTTTATTTGCAAATTTTTGTTCATAATCTCTTAATCTCTAGAATTTAAATCCCATAACATGGTGGGATTTTCCCTTATCTTCATTCAAAAAAGGGTCTTTCAATTTGAGACCATGACTTAATTATTTCACATTCAGATTTCGCAATGCTTTACCCCAAAACTCTGCCCTTGCCGTCGAATAGCTCTTACTTGCACTTGGATTTACTCTGCATCTGCTTAAACGGCACTCTGGTATATTGTTGCTTGCTCAGATTTGCTATGCCCGATCCCTCTCTTTGCACTCATGTATGTTCTGTGCACTCATGAAAGATCAGCACTCAGATTTCTGCCCTGGTCTCAGGTTGAAATGCACGCAAGCATATGTGCAGACACACACACACACACATATATGTGTGTGTGTGTGTGTGTGTGTGTGTGTGTGTGTGTGTGTGTGTGTGTGTGCGCGCGCGCGCACACACACACACACACACACAGAGTTATGTC
>OMLC01007322.1:5114-34945 GCA_900302585.1 Regalecus glesne | reverse complement strand
GTATCACTGCACCTACCAACTCACATGTTACATGTCGGACCGAGAGGGCTAGTCACTATAAACTCTGTTTGTGTGTGTGTGTGTGTGTGTGTGTGTGTGTGTGTACCAGCAGCAGCCTAGCGTCAGTCCACAGAGTGCCATCCATACTCCGAGACCCTAAAACACAACCATGCTGCAGGTTTCATGGCCAATGAGCCAGCTCGTATCATCTCATCCACCATACTTGGTCAGGAGCGTGCGACATCCTAAAGCTATGAGGAGACCGGGGCTTCCAGCACGTCTAGGTGGTGAACCTTCACTACCTAAGCAAAGCCCTGGAGACCACTCCTCCCTGGGCTCATGGTGGAATGGCCTGCACAAGCTACGAGGGGAAGTGAATGGAAAGAAGTCATCCAGGCTTACGGAGCGATCTGTGATCCCGGTGGTAGAGGACGACAGCACATTCCTCCTCCGCTCGGTGTAACCTTGGGGCTGTAGGGATGCTTCCGAGCACGTGGACACAGTTCCAGTCCTTCTGAAACGAGGGTTTGAGTCTCAACCGCGCTGGACGAATGATTCCTGTGTTCAGACGGTAGGTGATTATGACATTTCCTTTAAGGAGGAAGTCCTTGTTCTAACCAGAAACCGAACCACAGGGAAGCCCGACACAGCCTCCTTCAACACTTCCCACAGTGATGTGTGGAATTAAACCATCTCTTTAGGCAAAAGATAAATAACAGCCCACGCCTCCATGTCAGGGGTCGCAGGTTCAATCCCACCGCAGGACATCAGGAAGGGCATCCGGCCTTAATCCCCCACATTCCATCCAAGTCCATGTCCACCCTCACGACATGGGGACTAATCTTGATGTGTAAAAACAGACCTGAACTTTAAACACATCCACACACGTCAAGGGGGAAATCACTGAGGCCAACATTCAGTACATCAACGTCTCAACATGGAGCAGTTCAGCATGTGAGGTTTGTGCAGTTTAGCACAAAGAGTTTCATGCACAGGTCCAAGACCCCAAATAACCCGGATTGTGTGGTACCGGGCCAGCCCCACAAGGTCAATCCAATGCTACATCCCTCAGAGAACACGTTCACAGTAGCACAATGTGAATTGTAATCCTTATTCCCCAGCATACAGATTTCCCATCGACAACATAAACAGCAGTAGTCAGTGCAGAGGGGCATTAAGGGGGAGTAAAAGGCCCATAATGCTGTGAGAGAAACAACTGCATCACATTAAGGTTAAGTGCTATCATGAAAACATACAGCAGGGGCAATACTGCAGGTTCCAGTAAGAACAATTTGAAACATTAGTTTGCAGTAGAATTGCCTTCAGTATGTAGACACACACACACACACACACACACACACACACACACTTCACATGTAATAATGCCATTATGTCTGAATCAGAGCACATCTTCGAGACAGACCTCGAGGATCGGCTGTCTCCAAAAGCAAAAAGAGCTGAACTCCGGGAAAGTGAAGCTCGCGTTCTGTTCCTTGCTGCGTAAAGGGAAGACGTGCTCCACGAGCTCACTCAGCCGGCTGTACCTGCGGCGCAAAAGAAGAAGGAAAAGGAGATGCGACAACACTGGTCCTGGAGAAGCGTCTGACATGAAGACTACGACTGTGATTCACCCAGTACTCACGATGTCTTATTGCCTTTGGCCTGCTCGAGGATGAGCTCCCCTTTGGGGTTTACTGTGAATATGCGGCACACAGGCACACCAACTTCCTTGTAGGCATACACGTCCTTCGGCACAAAAAGGAATAAAGCAATAAACGTGGCATTTGTCACAATCCTGTGTAAATACAGATGAAGTCATTCTGCATCCCTCAGGATGGTGTATCTTGAAAAGTGGGGTCTCACAAAAACCGAGTTCATCAGGGCTGGTCAAATGCATTTTCAACAAAACAAACAGATGAATGAAAACCCTCAACCTACATTTTCTCTATTTCCGAAGGCTGCGTAGAAGGGACGCGTGTTCGGGCAGAACAGGTTACGTATGTCGGTGAGGCACTCGATCTTGAACTTCTCAGGTTTCTTCTCGATGACCTCCCTAAGACAGAGTTCATCACCAGAGAGGATGAGAGACTTAAAGAATAAGACAACCCTAAGCAACTTTAGTGAGCATGCCGACATCTGTGGGTTAGGACACCAGCTAAAGGCTCAGAACGTGGCAGTCGGGTCTCGGTACTTTTCTGAAGGTAGGTAGCATGGTGGGATGAGCACAGCTGCAGCCAATATCACTGATAATGGGCTTATTGGATGCAGGCGAGCCAAACAACCAGCACTGAGAGAACCACGGACAATATTGTTATTCTCTCTGGCAATATGGGTACAGATGTGCCGGCATGCCTGAACCAAACGGAGCCATCATTATCATTATAAGCTGCTGCTGTGTTTATCCTGCCATGTTGACCTCATGGAAGCTGCATCAGGAGCTCACATACCAGCACACTATCAAGCACTCCAAGGCAGTATCTGAGTGGGTTTAGTGTGTTTGAAAGTGCAGCGAATTGCGCGTGAAAAACATCAGGATGTAATACAGACAGAGGAATTCTAGAGCATGTAAACACTAGAAATTACAATAGCATGAATATCCCCTGATGCATTGCAATACTTCAAGTTAACAACCAACAATGGCAATGAAAGGTGAGTTTACATATTGGTCTGAATAAATACGTTTGTGAAGACTGCTTCCAAAGTAGAGCAACTATTCTTAATGGCAGCAAGCATCTTGTTCCGTTAGATGAGACGTGTAATAACAAATTATCTTTTTGTGCTTTCATTGAAGATATTCCTTCGATTCATTTAGTCCTTTTCTGATCTGATTTTAAATCTTTATATTTCTAGCTCAAGCCAATCCACACTGGGACTTGAGAGTAGCCATTGGTTAGCAGTTCAGGGGTTAACAGAGAAAAATGGCTGCAGATTTGACAGCAGACTTAGACGACACGTCGACAGAGAATCAAGCTTTAGGCTCCTTGTTATTAACAATGGTTCCTTTTATGTAAGTTTTTGAGAACAGCTATGAAGAGCTTCAAAAATGAATGCTATGAAAATTGCATGCAGAGAACCAAATAGAGCAAATGAACATCTTGTGAGAGCTCTCACCTATGGAATGCAGAGAAGAGACTGCTGGGGGACAGCATGAGGGGTCCTTGTGGCAGAATTGTCCCCCGATCGTTCACCCGGTGCAGGTAACCTCGTGTCATGTCCGCCATACCGATCGCTCGGGCCGAACAATACAGGATTTTGTAACCGTTCCTGTAGTCAGAGAATTCAGGGTTCAGTTAAACCTAGCACTTAACAGGGCTCAGGTCATTATCTCTAATGCTGGTGTTTCCCTCCATCTTCTACGCTGAGCGTCTGTGTTGGTAATAAGAACAGAAAATGGAGTTTGCATTGAGACTTACTCGTGCACTGAGTGGTAAAGTTTAGCAATTCCCTGATGGGTCCAATCTTTACCGAGCTGTGGAAGAATCTGACCAAACACGTCTGACCTGAGAACACAAGGAATGAATTTGCAAGTTAGCCACAAACAACCACAATGAATGGACCAGCTTATGACCAAAATAAACAACAACAAGATATGTGCAGTAAATGACTTTAGGATTGCTAAAGTAGACTTCAGTGGTTAGCTAGCTGGGCTTTCTACTTCTAACTGCTGCAAGATCAGAAGATCACTAGACCGCTGCCAGCAGCCAAGTGCCCTGACATTTGTGCAGATGGATACTGAAGTAGAAGACAGATTGCTGCATACTTGGTGATGGTGCCATCGATATCTGAGATGATGACTTTGTCATCCCAGTTCCACAAGTAGATGGTGCCTTCACAGCGGCATGTGCCCTGGTATTGGGTGGTGATACTGAAACTGACCTCATTTGGCCCCTCCCTGAGCCGTAAACTGGCCTATGAGAGAGCGAGAGACACGCGTATATGAGATCTGATGAATGATGTCAGTCCCAGTAACAGCTATTCTGCCAATGACTCTTACTATCTGGTCAGATGAGAGGCGAAGGGATTTCTTGTAGGAGGGACAAGGCCCTGTTACTGTGCCTTCTGTCTGCACATGCTCAGTAGGTGCCACAGCATTCAGTTCTTTAGACTCCTCATCGCTGGAAGACTCTGTTGTTTTCTGCCTGTGGGGGAAAAGACAACATGAGATCTATGATGGCACTGAAATACTGCAGATGACACGTGGTTGAAGCCACAGATGAAATTTCACCAAAGATGTGGGGGTATTTTTGGAGGAGGTCTCCCAATTCAACACAGAGGATAGACCAGTAGTGCCACAAGGGGGCAGCAGCAGCAGCTATACATTACTATAGCTGTGGCTCGATTTGAATGAAAAGGCAGTATCTTATCATGGAGCTAGAGAGTTATTTTCTGGTTATTACAATATCTGGTATTGGGTGGTGTTGAAAAACATATATATACATATATATATAAAGAAAGAGAGAGAATCTTTTATTGGTATTATAAGAGCATGATCTTAAAAACGATACCTTCCCAACTGGAGAACTTCAAGTTTATATTGGTTGCAGGTCATAATGTGGTGGGACATGGCAACGCTATCATCTGAGTAATCTGCCAACCCAGCCTGTGTGCAACAACCAATGCATGTGGTGCTGTGATTCAGAGGTGCCTTGATGACTCACTGTTGTACCGACGCCTGGTGGAGGGCAGGGCTCTCTCGTCTCAGAGACTCCTCTCTCTCTAATTTGGTCTCTGAGGACTGAAGAAAAGGAGGAACCATCATTAACTGTCTCTGACCTTCAGTTGACCTTCTCTAAGCCTGATGTTCACAGACTGTCAGGGAACATCATTTAAACCCAACCAGTCATGATGAGCTTCAGTCTCGCTACAGGAGCTTTTTTGTCATCTATCCCCCCCATTTGCCTGGACTCATATGTCAGTAGAGCTGCCTGCTCAGATTCCCCACAAAAACAAGGGAATCAAATAGTAAATAAGGCAATGGCTGAATTCTGATGCCTGAATGTCTCCATTCCCTTATCTACATAAGTACTATTGGCTTTATAGGTGCTTTAGATTGTGACCTAAAATTTGGACCAAAGTTGAACTGTAACATTTCTGAACTAGGACAAACTATGAGATCGTGAGGCACTGTACCTGCTTCACACTGCTCTTCCTCCAGAACCACCAGCGCCCTGACTTCTTGGGCATCTTCTCCTTTACCCAGGCCTCCTCCGTGGCCTGACATTCAAACAGACAGACAGATCACGTGTGAAGGAACTGGATGTGCAGAGATTAAGGACGTGTGCTAGGCTTTGCAGCAGGGGTGGGCAACATGATCCAGTGTGGGCTAGAGTGGGAGCAGATCTTTGTTCCAACCAAGCAGACACCCACCTGATTCTATCAGTCACCCAACAGTCCGGGCAAAGGACTTGGTAAGTAGAATCCGATGAGAGAGCGCTTGGTTAGAACAAAGACCTGCACCCACACAGGTCCTCTCTGGATCATGTTGCCCACCCCTGCTTTACAGGGACAGTTCTGTCAGAACTGTCCCTGTAAATACACCAACGCTTTTCAACCTTATGCTAATTTCCCTCATGGCAGCTCTCTGAGGTCCTGTTTTCCCCCCTGCACCGCCAGTTGAGAACCACTGATACATACAACAGAGTCTGATACCTTTGGCAGGTTCTTCTGAAAAGCCTGCATGCTTAGTATCAAGGGGGCTGCCAGGGTCCAGTTGTAGTACCTGCAAGAGTGAACATTCGTGGCTGTGACATGTGAGTCTAGCCGGGCATGCACGCCTGTGGCCTATGAGCTGCATCTGAACTGTGAATGAGAGCACATGGGATGTGTGGATACCGACTAGTCAGTGAACACCATAACTCACCGGTTTGCAATTCTGACCACTAAATTGGGATTGTCGATGATGGCAGGATTCTCAGAGAACTCGTGGTACGTGATGAGATGCTCCAGGAATTTTTCTGGAAAAGAAGGAAAGAAAGAGATGTGACATCTATGGCTGGTCATGACTCTCTGACTGTCGCCATTGTCTGAAAAATAGCAACAATGTCATCTTCATGCAGAGGCTGATTTTGAGGGTTTGGACGTAAATAAAAATGTCTTATTATATCTAGTTGTTGGGGGGGGGGTTGTTGCAAAGCAATGTGTATTTCCCAGTGGGAGCGTATGTATGGTTTACCTTTGGAAATCTCTGAGTTTTCGCCTACGCCCCCACAGAGCGACAGGGTGACATCTGGCAGGTCGCCGGCCGAGTCCGACAGACACTCTGTCCCGCTGTCTGCTGCCGCGCTCCCCACCGACTGAGGCGACTGGGAACCAGAGCGCCTGCCCACCTCCACCCAGTGCTTGGGGACTGGCCCGGACTCACTGAGACACAGACACAGATAAGAGGGTCTGATTGCCACACTAATATGCTACGGCTCACTTCTGCCACGCGTTGGAACAAGTGCATGGTGGAAGAACAGCAAAAGCTGATTTGCTGAAATGTTCTTTTTTGTATCTCCGCCATTGAGGGACTCTCATACTGGTGCAGGCGGGCGATGGAGAACAGCTCTCTGCGGGACAACATGGATTTGGCTGTCAAAATGAATTGCACTGAAGCAGTTGCCCTTTACAAAGGCTCGCTGAGCGTGCACGCTCTTATCAGCAAAATGACCCTTTAAGTAATCAGAAGCTTCAATTTGGTCCATGAAACACTTAGTCAGCCCTTTTCTCCTCCATCATTCCATCAATCTACAGTTGTTGGTGGGCGCTAGGCAGATAGCAGGCAGACCCCCCGCACAGGTCACCAGCTTATTATGGGACGGAAGCACAAAGTCATTCCAACACCGTGTCTCTATGAAATGAGCAGGGATGCTAAATGATATCAGTAATTTTACCATAGTGGGATTTGCACAATTAGTGTTGGATTAGCGACTCATTCAGAAGTCAGACTCTCGACTACTTTGTAATGTTGGCCGTCGATGACTGAGGTCATCGCGTACTTCTGGGGGTTACGCTCTGGACTACGGCGACCGGTGAGTAACAGTCACAACTAATATGACCAAATAATACATACTTGATCGAAACCTTAATAACCCCCCTCTGACAGTCTGTGATAAATACTGAATGCTAATCCCAGAAATGGGTGAATAATATGCAATTTCAAGAATGACCCCATTTTTGACCCCCAGGACTGCCCGGCTTTCGTACCTCTTCGGGAAGTATCGGGCCACCACATCCGGTTCGAGGGCGTTCAGGTCATCGAGGTAGATATCCTCTGGTCCCTGATGCTGGCTTCTCTTTCCCACGCCTTGAGTCGAAGGGAGATGAGAGATGTCGGTTAGCAAACAGCTGACTGAGTCCTTCTCCGGGTTCCTCCCTCACCGCCGTACACTAACTGGCAGCCTCATACTGAGAGAGAGCAGCCAGACCCAGAGGGAGACCACTTCCTTCCTGTCGACGCTGCGCGTAGATGTATCGTCACACCACTTACGTCCTCCACTGAGGACCCCGCGCAGACCTCGGTGGGCTGCATTGTTAAGATATTTCTCTTATTGTCTTTACTCATCATTTTCTCATGCGTCCACTTGGATCTGTATATGAAGCCCCTCCAGACGCTCGGTCTCATCATTCCTCTGCATTATGGCTACTGGTTGTGAGTGAAGGAGTGTGGTACCTCTCCTCTTGGAGGGGGAGCCGGTGCCCTGGGAGCTGGGTGCTGGGTCAGGGTATGCCACTGCCGGGTCTCTTGCCACTCCAGCATTCAAGCCCCCAAATGAAGCAGAGCTGCTGTTCCTGTGATTGGGTGGTGAGGACGTCCACCTGGTCCTGCGTGAGGGACTGGAAACGCACGGCTCGGCTCTGGAAGGCCTTTGCTCAGGCCGGCTGACGCCTGCGCCACGCAGGGAGCAGGGTTGTCCTGACGCGGAGTAGGAGAGCTCAGGTTTGGGTGTGCGGGGCTCGGGCTTGACGATGGAGCAGGCTGAGCCCTCGCGTCGCTCCTGCGGCCTCGACTCGGCCGCCATGGCCTCAGAGCTGAGGATGACCCGGAAATGCGTACTCTCTGATGGAGTGATGGTCAGCGTCTTTGGTTCAGATCGGTCCATCTTGCTGACCTGGGTCGTCACAGGGTACGGACAGAATAAGGCATGGGTTTGAGCTCGGTACT
Source organism: Regalecus glesne (assembly GCA_900302585.1). Classification (NCBI taxonomy): domain Eukaryota; kingdom Metazoa; phylum Chordata; class Actinopteri; order Lampriformes; family Regalecidae; genus Regalecus; species Regalecus glesne. The sequence continues at coordinate 26,802 of OMLC01007322.1, read as the reverse complement.
CTCTACTGCAAGTGTGGGGTGGACACGAGAGTCGTACCCGAGTGGATTCTGGAAACTCCCCCCAAGTCCACTGGATGTGAGACTCTGCTCTGAGCAAGCTCTCAGTCTGCTTCACCACCAGCTCAGAGTCGCTCTTTGGGGACATGGGCTCGGACATGTCCCTGCTGTAAGAAGCAAAAGCAAACCCCCCCCATGAATCAACTCTTATTATATTGTTGGTTTTACTGAAGCACCAGGGAATTAAGACTTCGTGGTCCCCTCTGCTTGGGGCAAGTCATGTATGTAGAATATCACGACAGACTGGAAGAGTGGACCAAACCTGCTGGGAGGGGACCAGTCTCCGTCAGAGAAAGGGTAGCTGTCCCACTCCATGGTGCCGAGTGGGGAGTGTCTGTGCTCGATACTGCCCCTCATGGTAGAGAGTGAGGACGCCCTGAGGAGAGGAGAAACTGCGGATCAACAATGGCAGTGCTTTTTACCCCACCGTCACCTGTGATGATGAAACTTGCCAGAGAGGCCAAGTCGGAGTGCGCCCCCTATTGGCCCTGCCCCAGACTGTTTTCAGCACAGCAACGGTATGTTAAAACTTCTCCTTCTATTTGTGCAGAAACCATTTCCCTTCAGCATGGATGTACAACGTGACCCTACTACGCCTCAGCTATAGTTCTACCACACGTTCAGTGTGGGGCATTCACCTCCCGGCTTCCTCATCTGAACTGAGCTCGCAGACCTCCAGCTCGCCACCCACTGGTGTGGTTTGCTCCTCCTTGCGGGCATCCGTCTTGTGCTTCCTCCTGCGCCTCTTCTTCTTCTTGCCGGCCGCGTTGAAGTTGGGCTGGTGGGCGCCTGGGGCCAGCTCCTCCGGACCCCGGAGCTGTGCGCTCTCCACCGCCGACCCCCCGGCTCTGGACTCCCTGCTCCTGAACAGAGCCTCCTCTGTAGGGATGGGCGAAGTCACGAGGTGGGCGGGGACCACCTCCTGTGTTTTGGTCATGGAAATGAGAGTGGAATAGCCAGAGGTACGTTCAGCAGGTCACGCTACAGCCTCGTTCACAGTGGGTGGAGGGGGGCAGAGGACAAGTTAAAGATGTAGCTGGTATTCAAATAAGTGGGTGTGGACAGATGAAGAAATGAATGTGTTGATTAGTATCCTTGAGGAGCAGCATCGATGTCCCCCTCTGGTTACTTCCTGTCCTGCTGAGTCTTGTCATAGTGTGTGTGGATTACATGCATACATACTCCCCATGTCAGGCCCGCATCGCCAGCATGTGAACAGAGGTCACGCGGGGGTCGGAATTTGAACTGTCGCAGGACAAAATCTGCTGAGGTTTGACACTGGCGGTGACCTCTCAGCTCCCCGAGGGTCACTTCTTACTCACATTGCGCTGCTCCGTTTCCTGGACAAAGAAGGCTTCCCCGCTGTCTCCGAGCTTCATGTGCAGATCTACAGACTCCCCGTTGATCTCGATGTCGATCTGAGGGGCAAAACCACATGTTGACATTCCTGGGGCTGCGGCCGTGGGCAACACATACCAGACCCACAGGGCCATGGCGGATCTGCTCCGTCACTGCTGTTACCCTGCGTATCCACCCCGCCTCGGCCACAGGAAAGCCTGCGGCCACGCTGGTGGTGGTGTCTGATAAAACACTCAGGATCACGTCTTTGGCTGTAAAGCTACACACACGCTCAGGTGCACATCTCGGAGTAGCTGCTCAGGCTGCATTTGAACTCACCACTTTCTCCCTGGAGCGGAGGACGCCCAGTTTCCCGAAGCGCACGTGGAAAGGGGAGCACTGGAACGTCCCGTCGGGCTGCCGCACCACGACCACGTCGATGCATCCTGAGAGGGTGGCCTGGTTGATGCCTTTGTAGAGCTCCTTCACCGTTACCAGCACCTGGCCTGCCAGCTGCCCCACGTAGTTCATAGTGTCCGCCTGTTGACAGGGACAAACAGACCGTCAGCCAGCAGAACACGGAGGGCCGTTTACCTTCACCATACCCACCGTGGACTGGGACTCTTTCCATGACACCCCTTACAGGAGCCTTTGGACAGAGGGGACTGATGTGAAGTGGAGCTAGCGTGCTGTGCGTCCGCTCGTCACCAGCCCACTGCTCCCACGGTGAGGTTATTCAGGGCAGTGTGCCGGCTGGTCCCTGAACACGGCGGCTGTGCCCCCTCTTCCTGTGCTGAGGGGATCGGGCCTTACCCGGGGCCTTCTGTGGCTACTGCCGCAGAGAGCCACAGAGGAATCAGGAGCCCAGCCTGGTCCCCTGTCTTTAACTCAGACCACCACGACAGCAGGGGGCGCTGGGACAACACTGGATTGGCCAACGTGAGACGTGGCTTTCGGGAGGTGTCCTGAGCAGTATCAGAGATCACCGGTGAGGAAGGAACACAAAATGGTGGGCTGAACGGAGATGGTCCGGCTCTGCTGAGAACGGGCATGAGCCAGATCTCCGGTTTTACAAGGGGGGTCGTCTGGAAACAGCCCATGCTGCCCACCCTGGTGTGATCCAGGCCTGGCAGGGGGAGCGGAGCAGCCCCAGGGCCACGGCCTTAGGCTGACCACTAATCCGCTGGACAGTGCCCGTCAACTGTGAGTTACCAGGACTCAATCGATGTCAGGCCACTGAGGCAGATTGGCTTATCTGCCCTCCCACAGGCCACTGTGGGTCTGTAATGAGTCCAGCTGATAAGCCAGCTCCCACCGTGTGCCGTGGGGGAGCCAGAGCAGGGGCTGTTTTACTGCCACACGACTAAGGCTAGTGGTGAGTGAGTGAGTGTCTCCTCACCTTTCGTCCCGATGAGGGCTGGGATAGGCTCCAGCATGAGTCTGAGACCGGACTCCAGACCAGGATGGAGGATTTGGTTCATTTAATGATACACCAAATCTCACCATGAACCTGCCGATCGGCGTGATGCCTCGGTTTGTATGTAAATGTGAGCTCCGACATGACCGGGCGACTTCACATCGGGGCTTCCCTCGACGGGGAAAGTGAAACCCTCTTTATCTGCGGACGGCCTCAGAATTCGAACGCCTCCTCCCTCTGCGTTTGCCATGTCTAAGCGGGGTCGATCCAAGGTCCGGCTTGCCACGGTGACCCTGTTGTGCACTGTCACCGGTTCAACAATAGTTTAAATAACCTGGCAGCTCTACTGTTGTCCTTCACAGTAGCCTCAGCAGAAATGTACTTGATCCGCTGTCCCGCACAGTTCGGAGACAAAAGGCCCCGCCGGGCCCATGTATTGGCTTTACAGCTCGGAGCTGGCCTCGTCACAGAGCGTGGGCTGAGATTTCCCCTGACTCACTGCCCTTCCTGCACGTAGATCTATCCCGAGTGGTCTGTAGTCCAAGAGGGACGCTTCCTCTCGCCAAGCCCATCCACCACCACGATGCACTGGGTGTGAACGGAGGGGCGCACACAAGCATCCCTCCATAATCATGTGACCATTTCGCCAGTGGACGTTTGCTCAGCGGAGAAGGGCATCTTCCCCTCTCCTCAGTCTGCAGCTTCGCCCCTCACCCGGAGGATGATCTAATCAGAGGAGGCTTTTGAAAGATCGTCAGGGCCTTGGATTTAGAATGATTGTGATGATGAAGCCCTGGTGTCTCCTGTTGCTCTGCAGCCCCACATCACAGTACAGTGAGTAAGGCGGGAGCACGTCCAGACTCTGTAGAGGCTTTGTGCGAGACTTTTTAGGCCTGCCAGCTGCGTGGGGAGAGAAGAGAGAGAGCTGGGCAGGCAGGCACACTCACACACACATCCATTTGTTCTACACATCCCCGGTAGGGCCCTTTGAGGTAGTCTTCTTAAGATGGTGGAAGGAGGTACCAAGCTCCTGGACAACATAAATTCCACAATAAGGCTGTACTAAGCGCCTTACAGTAGGCAGAACAACAGAACCTCTGAGCCCCATACCAGCCGGGTGGACTTGGGACCTGATCAGGACACAAGAAAAGTCCAGAGCACTAAAATCAAATTCGCTGGTTTATGAAACAATAGTAACCAAAATAGTGGCCATCCAAGGTGAGAGAGCCGAACGAGGACCGTACACGAGTAAGAAAACACACTGGAAGTTCCCACCAGGTCACGGATGTCCATCTCAAAGCCCCCCACCATGCATAGACCCTCACGTCAGCCTGTCTGAGTCCCAACTCACCAGAGTCCAGGAGGACTTCAGGTGCATCCGCTGATCCGCCTGCTCTGCGGTAGCTCCAGGCCCACCATACTTCCCTGACAGCTTCATGTTCATGTAAGAACCCCAACTCGTTCCCCCCCTGAAAAAGGACTGGGGCTAGCTCGGACTGCCCTCAGAGCTGAGGTGCCACACTGGGGCCCACTCTTACCCCTGCCAGCCTCTTCGCCCTCCTGGTCTGCACCACGCACCAACGCTCCCGTGACCTCTGTGCAACCCCTCAGATTTAACACAAACACTATGAAGGAAAAATGGCACCTAATTGGAGCTTTTACACACTTACATAACCCCCCCTCTCATGTGGGTGCCCCCACCCCTCACCTCCATCTCTCCCTCCTCCTTTGCAGGCTCCTCCTACATCCAACTCCAAACAGCCATAGGTGATTACAAAAGCCATAGTGGAAGATGAGAGCATCTTTGGTAGCCATCCGGTTTGGTCTGTAATGACTCATAACTTACTGTGGCCGAATGATATCCGACATATTTTCACGTTTCAGGACGACTGCAAAGTAAACATAGCACTAAATTCCATTGCAAGGTGGCGTAAGTTGTGTGTGAAACTGCATGATGCTGTTTTTTATTGTTTGCATGCTTTGGGCGTTGACTGTGGCATGGTCAGTCATTGTGTTGCACACTGCAGTGCCACTCTATTATATCATGGATGAAGAAGTTTCTAGTCAGATGACAGGCGTCAGCCATGTTGACAGACCCTGTGCAGCGGGATCTCCCCTGGTGAGAGGATTTAGCTGACTACACACTGTTTGGAGCTGAGTTGGAGAGACCTGCAGGAGCTACAGACCACCACCAAATTTGGTTAAAAAAAGGCAGTTGTGGAAAAACAAGGTTCCCTCATGTCAATCAAACCTTCACTTAAGGGGTAGAGTCTGTACGTATGTACACACACACCAACACACACACACACACACACACACACACACACACACACATATATACGGATGGATGGGTGGATAGATAGATGGATAGATAGATACACTAACTTGAGAATAAGGAAATTAAACATGAATTTAAAATAAGAGCTGGTGAACGAGATTCCGGATGTATGATAAAAGGAGGTGTCAAGAAAGATGAAAGAAAACAAGGGAACACAATGAAAAGCAACAACTACTGAACTCACTAGGTGAACGCATGGCTGCAAAGTTGGCCCTGCACAGGCCCTCATCTCTCTGCTGGACTCATACCCAGACATATTTCTGTCATGTGGGTGGTTTTGTCACTTTCATTTCTGAACAACCTCTGTTACGGGGCAGCATAGCTCAGTGGGTAGAGCGGTTATCTGGCAATCAGAAGGTTGCGGGTTTGATCCCCGGTCCTGCATACAGGATGTCGAGGTGTCCTTGAGCAAGACACTTAACCCCTAACTGCTCCCCGAGCGCCATATGTTGGCAGCTCACTGCTCCTATATGGGCCTCATCTCCCAGTGGTGACCTCAGACTTGTCTGCAGGAACACGCCACCATGGTGCTGTCCTTGCAGTGTAGAGATGTCAATACCCTGGCCCATCCGTCCTCAGCACACAAAAGAGTCAGTTTAACAGAACCATGACCACTCAGTGACCACACCTCCCTCCCTCACTCTCCACTGGGTGGGAAGACCTTGAGAGTGAGTGGTTAATCCCGTTTACAAGATTAGGATAAATCTGGCTCTCCCTTGTCGCTTCACGTTCTCCCAGACGCTGTCCAACGTGTCCCTCAGTCAGCCGGCGTTCCTTCAAGCCAGCAGGTCCACAGAGGGCTACCACGCATGCGCGGAGTCAGGCTAAGTTTGGAGTCATCTATACCGTTATTTTACCCCAAAAATCACGGAAAATTCGACGAGGTGGGGCAAATCGTCAGCATAAGTGGCGTCCCCGAAACGTTTCACGGCAAATAATAACAACCTCGATCTTTAGTGTTAATGACTGGTGTCGATCCATCTTCACAGAGGTGTATTTTCCACCATGTCCACTTTCGCATCAACTCACACGCAAAACTGCCTCTTCAGCGGTGTCTTATAGCAAAAGACACGTCTAAGGGAATAAACACGATGCTGATGTTGGCTCCAGAGGGAGGAAAAAAGACGTCACATCCACATCGAATGGACGTGAATGCGACACTGACTCTCACAAAAATACCGCTTATGAACTCATTCATGACAAGGCCAATACAACCTGTTAAAACGTGGTGGACAACAGAGGATGAGCAGGATCCACACACAGCATTAGACACGCCATCCACCACCAAGACTCCTCAGTTTCATCCTAAGACGACAGTAGCAGACACCGACTTCGAAGGTTGTCAGCACGGCACCTTGAAATGTCAACAGCGCATCGGTGACCCAGATTCACCCCCAAAGTCGACGACAGGGAATATCACGAATGTACACACACATACAAACACACACATTCATATATATATATATATATATATATAAATATATATAAGCTATCTTACCGTGGGAGCCAGCGGGGCGTTCAGACGGTCGCACAGGGACTCACTGCGCTCATCGATGACACAAATAGTTGGGACACCGACCCGCACCACGTGACCTTGTTCCGCTCTGCGCCTACATGTGACTCCTCTGTGAAGCCGACGCGGTCATCAGAGACCGTATACTGGGACGCACTGAGACCAGTGCTTGCAGTGCCTGGTGCATGCTGGCTTCATCTGATGGAAACCAGTCTACTTTGACGTTAGCTTGGGTTCTGTAATAACGACCTAGGTACTGTTTACCGCTCACAACGCTGTTTCGTGATGCTGTTACTGACTGCACACGATATGCCATTTGTAGGTTTTCGCTAGCTGCTCGGTGCTCTACCCTGTTAGTACATCCCTCCCTGTTCTAATTAAAGGATGGCCCTCTCCTCAACAGTCTGCTGGGGCTTTTGCTCATCTCCAAATACATATTCTTTTAGTCTTTATTTTATATTCATTGTCAAGGCTATGTGTTGTTGTGAGTTACACTAGAGCATGAGATTGGTTCCGGGGAGTGTAGCAAGGGGAGACATAAAAAGAGGAGAACAGGAAACGCGGGCACGCCAAGTTGGGAAGCGGTTGTGAGAACTATTCAAAGATGATTAAACTTCATATTTCATCCTTTCTTGCCCTTGAGAGTCTGGAGAGTATATAACTCAGGTAATTTACAGGGTTACCATCTTGTGGTTTGTCACAATAAAATCCAGACTGTGATAATATACTTTTTATTCAGTTGTAATAAGATGAGATGGAGCCACAGATACTCAGATCTGGTCAAATCACTTGGTAGAAAACTTTTTGGCTCTCAGGCGTTATAAACGGTGAGATCGAGTTAAATTCTATCCTCTGATGGCAGTAGTTATGCCATTAGAGCATGTGTTGTATCTTGAGATCACAATGTGATGGTAGAAAAAGCAGAAGAAGCAGACAGGGTGGAGTGGATGGAGGAGAGTGTCAGGGGTGGTGTGTGACAGAAGGGTACCAGCAAGAGTGACAGGGAAGGTTTATCAGACGGGGGTGAGACCAGCTATGTTGGAGCTAGGTTTGAGACAGTAGCACTGACCAAAAGACGGGAGCTGGAGCTAGCAGAGTTGAAGATGCTGAGATTTATGTTGGAGGGACCGCTCAGGTTGGACGGTTTGGAAACAAAGCAAGAGAGGCCAGACTGAGATGGTTTGCACATGTGTGGAGGAGAGATGCTGAATATGGAGCTGTCAGGCAAGAGGAGAAGAGGAAGACCAAAGAGGAGGTTTATGGATGTGGTGAGGGAGGACAAGCAGGTGGAGGATGCAGAGGACAAGAAGAGATGGAGACTGATGATCTGCTGTGGTGACCCCTGACAGGAGCAGCTGTGAGTAGTAGTAGATGGTAGAAAACAAATGATCTAGGTGATGCTTATTGAAAACACATTATGCCGGACACACAAACCCACATCAATCCTAAAACCACTAGTTGGTCAACATGTGTTTCCTTGTGTCTGGTTGCTGTTCTTCATTCTTTGTGCCTTTGTGTGAGAAGTTGACCCCAAATCTGGGCTGAGCTGATCCACCGTGTCTGAGGGCTCCTATGGGTTCACCCGCTTGCCCGCACCAGGGGCCTCCTCCTTACCCTCCGGGGCATCCTTTCTCCCTTCCTCCTGGCCTCTCTTCTCCCGCAGGCTTCCTCTACGCTTCTGTCCTACTATGTCCTCCGCTTTGTCTGCAGGAGCCTTAACTTTCTCTGAGTCTTTACAGGGACAAGACAGCAGAGAGGAGGACATGACTTCTCAGACCGTGCCCAAAAATCAAGGCTTTTATCAGCAGTTAGGGAGAAACAGTGAAATACACATTACATAGCGAGAGATCTCACTGACGCACACTAACGCGTGTCTTATTTCTCACCCTTCTGTTTATCCATCTTCCTTCCTAGGAGAGCGGTTTTCTGCTTGTCCTGCGGGGTGTTTGGGCCGAAGACCACGCTTCCGTCTGCGTCAGTGTAGTACGAAGTCCCGCCCAAAACTACTTTGTCCTCTGTAACAATCAGCTGAGGGGGACGAGATAAGAGGTCCAAGTCAGTCGTTACTACGCGAGTCGTCGCACACAGGTCAGAATCAGCCACCATATATCATCCAAAGGAGAGTGTCACTCACCTGAGGAGACTTATTCAGTGGGTCAGCCCTACAGCTGACAGCAAACCTTCTCCGTATACGCTCCCCAGTGCACCACAGAGACTCTCATCCTATGGCTTTTATCAGACGTGAGGGTTTTTATCACAATACGCTGACATATGTTGAGCTGACTACTGATTCACTCCTCAAACCGCGGTCACCTTGTTCAGCTGCTGTCTTAACACAGCTGCTAAGTGACGCTGTCAATGTCATCATCCATCCCTCCATCCATCCACAGCCAGGTTGCAGTGATTTCTCACTGGTTAGCAGGTCAGACTTAGTGTTGTTAGCTGTTGAAATGATCTCATAGCTTCATCCAATGACTTCCAATCAATCTGGACTTTGGATTAAGTGGCTGGATGGATGTTTTTTGATGAGGTCTGTTTGAGATTTTCAACCAAATATTGCGTAGTTGCAATTCAGATGTTGAGTCGTGGATTTGATCGATGTCCAATCAGAACTACATGTATATTCACAGTAAGGCAGCACGAGTCCTGTCAGACTACCCTCGCTATGTGAGGTTCACGTCCTGGTCTCTCCCCGCCAGACGTCGTGAGTCGAGACAATGTGGTTTAAAGCCTTCATAGTCACATTTGTTGTCTGGACCATCTGATGGTCGAGCTCCGGAGGCCTAAACGTGTTGCCCTGTCAGTCGAGTCTGTAACAACACATCGGTGGATCTGAGCATCAGGAGAAGCTCCGTCCTTCTCTTTTCCCACATAACACTATTGTAGTGGTGTTAAAGATGAGGAGGACTGAGGGGGAACGGCTGATTCTATGCCGACTTACCTTTCACACAGCGGGAATTCATAACGCACATGAAGCCAATGGATGAAATTTACCAGCGACGTCTGAGAGATGTATTGGTGGTGATGGTGATGGTGGGGGGTATGTTGTATGATAGTGTTGTGATGCTGGTGACCACACCAGGGACACAATGGAATCGGCTCCCTACCAACCCTATCTTTAGGTGCACCGGATTAGCTCTGCTCCACTCTGCAGAGCACGGCAGCCATCTTGGGGGTGAGGGTCACAGCGTTACCAGCTTCTGGTTGTGTGTTGTTGTTTTTGAGCATCACTAATCAAGCGCACCTAAAGTAATGGCGAGGAAGCCGATATCCTTTCGGCCAGGATGTGATTACATTAGGAGGGGAGGGGTCCTCATGCTGATAGCTGATCTTCAGCGACAGTCCAGTCGACAGAAATGATACGCATGACTGGGAGGGAGCGGGGAGGAGGGAACTGAAACAAAAGCAGACAGTCAAGGGGTGACAGGGAAATGTATGGGGCTCCAAAGAAAGTCAGAACAACCCAAAGAGAGGAGATGAGGAAACACATGCTCTTTTATTAGTCTTTTCAATGGAAGATGGGGGGGAGGTCAAACGAGTGACATGACCATCACTATTGACTTACTGACAGAAATGTCAAAAACACATAATAATCACCAATAAGAGCATGGTGAGGGTGAAGGACCACATGGGTGATGTCATGAATAGTAGGCTAGAATGATTCCGGGACAGTGGAGGAGACAGATTCAGAATGGACAGTGACAGTGGAGGTGACAATCGGAACATCAACATTAAGAGTGATCATGAATGACATTGAACAATCGATGAACCGTGAGTAGAAGCCAGACGTATTGCACTTTACACTTGTACCAAGTCAACCACACTTGGATCCATTGACTTCACTTCATCTTGCGATAGCACTTAACCAACAGTATTGACCTTGTGTATTCTTTGACCAGTCATTGTCTGGGCTCCTGTGCTGCGGCAAACTCTTGGACAACAATACAAACATTCCATATGTTCACAAACAAAAGATATACTGTAGCAATGATATTTTGGGATGGGTGTCGGGTTAAATATACTGTCTTTGAATAAAAGTGGATTTCACAATTACAGCACTGGTGTACGTAGAACTAGTTAGTAGTTTTAAAGTGACTTTCCTCCACTGGGGTTTGGAGCTTTAACTCTGAATATATGGGGGATGCTATGACTGATTCCATGCCCAGGTTTGGATTGCACTGAACAAACACGCCACCCATCTCCAACACATCCTCAAGGCTTACAGACTATTCCGTTCTTTGTTTTCGGTCTGTTTTTTACACATATTTACGTCAAGATTTGGACCAGCTTTACTTTTTCTTGCTGCCCTCCTCATTGGGGATGAAGACACTTACGGTGAACTCCCCGCTCTCCGTGCCGTACTTGTTCTTCACCAGGATGCTGTACTTGCCAGAGTCTGACGTGTTCACGGTGGTGATGGTGAAGCTGGCGAATTTACCCGATGCAAATTTGAGGATGTAGTGGTCGTCAGACACCATCTCGCGGTCGTTCTTCAGCCAGGTGACCTCTGGCACAGGGTCACCCGAAATATTACAGGTGAGGTTGAGGGCCTAAGGAGGAGAAAATACACGACAAGCAGATGGACTCATTTTTAATATAGTGTTTTTCTGGTCTAATGACCTCTCAATGAATGCTGGAATAAGGCCAAATGCCGGAAGCTGCAATCATCTTTGTGGAGGGAGAAGAGTAGTGGGGAGAGCACATGTCCCTGGGGGACGCCAGTGCTGACTGTCCGGGTACTAGATGGGATTCTCCTCAGCTCCACCTGCTGCCTCTTGTCTGTCAGGAGGTTTATAATCAACTGGCAGATGGGAACTGGTGCAGTGGGCAGGGTCCCTGCTTCTTTTTTTTGCAAGTCGATTTTGTATCTAGTCCTATACCAAGATGCATGCATTAAGGAGACTAGCCTTAAAATTGAACTCCTGGGAACAAATGTGAATGTAGCACCACTTACATCTGTGAGCTATCGTTTATAATTTCCACATTTTACTGTACGTTTATATCCAGCTCAGTAGTTACAGCTCTCACTTCAGACACTGATGAGCCAGAGGCAGAGAGTTCTAACCCACCTCAGGGTGCAGGAAGAGCATCCGGCCTTATTCCCCCAAGCTCCATCTAAGTCTGTGTACACCCCCAGTATGGGGACTAATCATGACCGGTAAAACAGACCTCTCTCCCATCCAGAAGAGACAGAGGAAGACAGCGTCACAGCAAGCTGTGGCTATTTACCTTGCCCTCCTGTATTGTGACCACGTCAGGCAGGCCTCCAGCTACTCGAGCACGGTCTGAAAGAAACAACAGTAACTGAGCACGTGTCCTCTGTTGTGTAAACAGAAAGTGCACACAAGCCCTGTCACACAATCCAACATGACCACTAGCCACAGGCAGAAAATAGAGAGTTGGGTGCCATCATAGTCAACACAAGTGAGCTTGTGATAATAAACATCCACACTCACTTCTCTCCGCAATTGCAGCAGCTCTGCAAAAGTCAAGGAAATGAAGAAGGAACAATGCTTAGAGTCAGGGAGGAGGTCGAATTTCACATGTGATGTACATTTCATATCCTCTCTCGAAAATAGGGGAGGACGCTAGCTACGTATGAGAACCCCATGAACGCACTGACAACACAGCCAGTGGGACTGGACCAATGGCAAAGCAACTGTAAGATAAGCCCTAATGTGGAAATATACTTAATAATTCAAGTTTATACTTAATAATTCAAGTGTAATTCAAGTGTAGATGAGATGGAATCTAGGTGACACATAGGGTGAAAGAGTGTTTGCAGATGATGACCAACTTACTTCAGTCTCTGGAACTCCGCAAAAGCATCATCAAATGCTGGAAAGAGGAAAACAGGAAGTTAGTACAGGATGCAGGCCCGGGTACGCTGGACCAGTTCATCTGGACACAAGATTCTCCTTCTGGACTACTGAGCATGCATCCAGAAGGCTGTTACTGTTGACCTGCGAGGGGTCAGATTTGGATTTAGATAAGTGGATGGCCTCACCCTGTCCAGCCAGATCAACGGTCCTCTTCAAACCATCCTTTCCAGTGTGGAACTCGATGGCATATTTGCCCATGTCCTTCTCTGTGGGCTCTTTGATCTCCAGCCACAGCTGATCTCCCACTACGCCACTCTTAATGCGGTCGGAGAAGGCGATGGCGGACTCCCTGTCGGCGGGGAGGATGCAGAAAGCATAAAGAGCCCAGTGACTTATTACCATAGGAATGCTTGCAGAACACGTATTCACCATCTGGTCCGCTGGCTGAGTCATATTGTACTGGGGTGGTCCTCCAAAGGTCAGGGCTGAGTGGTAAATACTAAGTGCTATCATAATGCCAATTCTACGCTTAAAAATAGAGTTTTGAGTAGAAGTATAGACATCCACGCCCAGCGCTCCTCAAAATAAGCCTCACTAAGTCCCAAGTATGAGAGAGAGCAGACGCTGGCTGGGGTGAGGCAGAAACGCACTGCTGGTGCACAAACCGAAACACATCTTAAGGTTTGCAGAGAACGCACTTGTAATGCCAGGTCACTTGGAGTAAGTCATTGTAGCAGTTGACAAAGGTGTAGAGTCGGATGCCCGCGTCTGTGCTCGTGATCTTCAGGGGAGTGGAGGAATTGGCTGGAGGGAACCGACAGAAGAGCGTCAAAGGGGGTTTTTAAAGCCACAGGAGAAATGAAAGTGTGAGGTGCTTTAAACATCACCAGCAAGATGAGTCTCACGCTTACCGATAACACTAAAGACTTGGTTCATCAAGTCCTTGAAACCTGAAAAGGAGTAAAGTTACGTTATTTTCTACACCTCCGCTGCATTTCGGGGAGGGTGGCGTCTGGCACGGGGGGGTGGTGTTACCTTGGTCTGTCAGATTCAGTGTGGAGGTGTCTTTCCCTCGGTCGTCCTTGAGCACCACCTCGTAAACGCCCGCGTCCTTCTTGGAAATCTAGAGGATGAGGTGCGAGGGAAAACAATCACCAGCAGCACTGAACATCAGCACCGCTTTGTAAAGGAGTATGATTCGTGTTCAACACATAAACCAGGCTTTTCGTTCCTGCTTGGGGTGCTGCAGGACACACACATAGATTTGACACAAAAGCAAAAAAGCTTAACAAACAAACAAACAAACAAACGGCAAAAAAAGCACTCTCAGGCAAAACGGCAAAACCGGCCCATCACTCATGGTGACAACAGATAACTGATCCCGACTTTTAGCGTCCTCCAGGATACGTCGTTGGCTTTGTCTGCCACTCCGGCACCGGCACGCTGAAATGGGACACATGTGACATGTTTAAATGGCCTGCTCTGGAGGTCAGCATGTCACATTAGGCCACTATGGCACAGACTCAGGGACAGCACACTGGCATGATGGTGAGATTTAAGGCATCGAATAAAGATCAAGATGGAGAGAGAGAGAGAGAACCAGTGAAGTCAGTAGGGGGACATACACATGGACACATAGTGAATGTGGTCTTTCAAATGAGGTGTGGCGCTATTGAAGTTTTGCTTGTGGCACTGTTGGGTTGTGTCATATGAGAATTCAGCCCTTCTTCAGACTCTAAACAACTCCCTCGGATTCAGTTTCAAGTCAACTCACACCAAAAACACATCTTGTGAGCCAAGGAGTCGGATGGAGGAGGCCCGAGATGTGCGAAGAGCCCAGACGTTTTAGTCAGTGTGGATGGATATAAGCACATATTTACAACAACAGTGCAGTTTACAGTTACACACACAAATAAATTCACTTTGACAATTGTGCAGTACAAATAAATACATGTACGTATATACACAAATACACAGGTTTCACCTCTTCCTCCATCCCATACCTGGGCAATCTCTAGTTTCAGTACCCCCTCAGTGAAGCCAAGATGCTCATCAGCCTTGATTTCACGTCCATCTTTGTACCAAATTGCAGTGGTCTCCTTCTTGATGTTGCCAACCTTTGGAGAAGGGACAAAGAGGAGAGTTATATCAGTGAATGTGCATAAGAGCAAGGGCAGAAAAAGAAAGACAGTCTGGTTGCTCTTGTTAACTGCTGAACTGGTTGGCCTCAGCCATGCTTGAACCATTGACATGTAATAAACATCAATCATGAACTCTGCATTACTAACCTGCATTATCCACCAATCACCAGTCACGTGATAGCCACTACACACCAATTGAAATTGGCCTTTCTCAGAGACAGGTTATCAGTTTGTGCTGCTTATGAGGGTCTACGTTGCTGCTGTTGTGGGTGTTTTGCTGCAGCCCATCCACCCTCCACCCCACTTCCCACCTATCTGGGTGTATGAGGGCTCAAACTCCATGCTGATGATGGACTTGAGTGCACTCGAGGTGCAGTCTGCGCATCTAAACAGATCCATCCATTCCCGGTGCTAAAAGTCATACCGCAGTGCCGTATTTCAAATACGCAAGCTGTCCTGACATCTTATCCATTTCATCATGCCTGCGCAGTATGAACGCTCTCACCTTGCATTTCAGGATAACACAGCATTCTTGGGTCACCTCGTAGCTCAAGTACTCAACAAAGTGCGGGCCTGGGCGAACACGGTGAAAATAACTTCAGGTTAACAAAGTGAGGTCAGACATGGTACGAGGAATGATGTATTTCTATATAATCCTGCGGCTGTAACTGTGGTCCTGTACCTTGCTTTCTGAACCATTCTTTCCTCTGGAACTCTGACTCTTTCTGGAGCTCCTTGAATACTGGAGAAGGAAACACAGTCAGGGTCATTTAACTGCATAGGAATACCACAGCATTAGGATACTGAAATATTGACTTTAATAATGTAATGGGTTCTTCTACCCCCCCCACCCCAAGTGGTTTATAAAGACTTTACTGCCCCCTACTGTTACATGACTACACTGAACCATGACATCACTGGTCATATATGGCAAGAGTCACTTAATGAATATTCATTAGTCTCGTTTTACATATTTGAAAATAGTTCAATCTGCTTGTGATACGATATGACACACAAAAGGCAGGAGGCACACTGGAATGTCCACCAATGCAGGAGTATGAAGTAATATACAGTAGCCATATCCTAACGTACCATCTCCAATCAGAACCAAGCTGGACTGGTTGGTGGCTTTGCCATCCTGCAGCTGGAAGGTGAAGGTTCCCTCATCCGCCTCGGTCAGACACTCCATCGTCATCTCAATCACACCAGTGTTCTTGTCAAAGTTCATCTTGTATTTCTGCAAAGACAACGACGACACATGAGGCCTCATCCGACTCTGAAGACATCTGGTGCACTTTAAAAGTACTGATGTACACAGAACATGCCTAATGCATTGTGAATACATGACATTTCTGATCTATACTCTGCTGTCAGTGATGTTGGGGGCTTTTATAGTGTGCAAGTCAACACATTTATAAACCTTTCTACCACAGGGGCTTGTAAGGGGCTGACGTATGTGAGACGGTGAAGAAAGCCTTGCCTTAATGTTAAGTCTGAGGTTTCTTCCTCTCTTTGCTCCTTGTTAAAGTTTTTTTAGGGAGTTGTTCCTCATCCAATGTGAGGGTCTAAAGGACAGGATATCGCGTTGGTGTAAAACTCACTGAGGGCATTTGTAATTTGTGATAACGGGCCATAGAAATAAAATAGACTTGATTTATCTTTCTGGTGAGCTCATTCTGTCCTCTAGAATGCTGGCGTGTCTAAAGGCTTGGAGCCGTGGACTCCTGACAGGTTTCCTGTCAATTTGATGGACTTGGACATGTTCTCCCTGTGCTCATGGTTAAGTGGCTCTGGATAAGAGCATTGGGTAAATGTTCAAAATAAATAAAACAAAATTATGCTCACTGACCTCTCCCTGGGACAGCACATTATCATTGAACACATAGTCCACTTTCCCGTTGGCTGAGATCTTGTCCGCCTGAAGCCAGAAGCGAACTCTGCCTTTCTCCTGAAGCTCGACGGCCAGCTCTGTCTTCAGGGGAATAACTAGAACGAGAAGGAGATGGAAGAATAAGAACAAAAAGAACAACATAAAAGCTCCAGTCTACGCCAGAACTTGGATAAATGGGCAAGGACATACGATGCTGAGACACTCACTGGGGAATTTGTGGTCGTGACTCATAGTCAACAACTTCTTCAATTCTGTAAAAGACACATTAAATGATGAAATGGATGGTGACAAATCCAAAATATATACCTGGAATTTATTTATTTCAAACTTCTCGTATATTCCTTTGGGGGAGGCCTTTTCATATCAAAACAATACAACACAATCGCTTCCTCTGAAATGCCATATTCTGCCAAATCTGGATGAGGTGGCTTGTTAAGTATTAAAATAAGCATGATGATGAGTTTCACTCTTCCGGGGGCAGTCTCTCTTTCTCTCTGTAGAGCCAGGCGTCACACTTCTCAGAGTCTCTGTTCGGAGAGCAGCACTCACCCTCCTCTGAGAGAGTGTAGCTGGAAGAAGCACCATCAGTGTGCGTGACTGCGCAAGAGTAAATACCGACATCATCCTCCCCGGGAGTGTTGAAGACGGCTTTGGAGCTGTGAGGAGAACCACATCGTTAACTGGGGTGATAAGAATGCTGAATTGCGTGAGACTGGACAGTTTGACGCAATCTCACTTGGTTCCCTTGGTCTCGACAGTCACACGAGACATGTCCGTGATTTCCTCGTAGTTTTTGGACCACACAAATTTGGAGTCTGGGGTCAGGTCTGAGCACTCGAAGTTCATGAAAATCACACCGTCATCGTCGACATCCACAACTATCTCCCTGGTGCCTGAAATGCGAGAAAATTGGCAGCAGACCTTGAATTTGAGTCATACAGAGCGACTCAATGTGTACATGTCTCCTTCAATCAATTCAATGCTACTAATAATAGATGGACGTTCTGAAACGGCCCTTTCCTACCCGGTTTGGTCTGGGCCAGGGTCGGCTCCGTGGGCTCAGAGGCACTTCCCACACCAGCCTTATTTTGTGCACGCACACGGAAAACGTACGTCTCCGCTTCTTTCAGATCCTTTATCTGTCGGCAATGCAAAATGACACATTTTGGAGGTCACATCGAAGGTCACCACTCACAAAGATTTGCTGCTCAAAAACTAAGGGGCGTTCACCTTTATGAACTTCTTGTCAGTGGCTTTGGTGTTGACTCCTCTCCACGCCTCCTCTGGCGCATGGGCTTCCTTGATGTCGACGTAGAACCCATTGACTTCGTCCCGGCCCTGGTACACAGGTGGTTTCCATAGCAACACCATTGAGTTGCCACGCACCTCTGTGATATGCAGGTCGTGGGGAGGTCCTACAAATGCCCGTCAGAGAGAGAGAAAACCAGTGTGCTGAAGTCAAGATTTAGTTCCTCTGTGAAATCTTTGTTGCAAAAAACTCGGAAGTTGTATGAGACGAGAGATGTTGGTGTTACTTACCGGGCACTGCGATGGTCCACTCCTCACAGAGGAAGGTCTGACTGGGCTGTGATGGCAGGCCCACACCCGCCATGTTGGCTGCTCGCACCTGGAACTGATACTTCCTGTTCTCCTTCAGATCCGACACCTGGAGAGCAAGAAGCAGACATGATGAGAGGGGCTATTTTTTTCTACCATACGGACAAATGAAACAACAGTATTGAATGTTTGCTTTAGAGGAGATTAAATGACATGGTTAACTCACTCTGTAGGCCCTCTCGGTGACCGACTTGATGTTCGCCTCATGCCACTTCCCTGGCACGCCATCAACCACCTCGCGGTAATCCACGAAGTATCCCGTGATCTCGGCGCCACCAATGAAGGTTGGCTGCTTCCACGCCAGCACCATGGAGTCACGCACACACTCCAGGACAGAGATGCCATAGGGTGGTGCAGGGGACGCTGAGGCAGCAGAGAATTCACTTTAACACTGGGCTATCTACACTGAGATGGTAAACTGAAGTAATGGTAAACTGAAGCTGTATGATGAGGATAATCGTAATAATAATAATAGTAATAATAATAACAATAACAACAATAATAATTGGTTTAATGATCCCCAAAGAGAATGTCTCCTTTTCTATATGGGTCCCCGTCCAGGTCCCCAATTTAAGGCTCAGCTGACATGGAGGCTTCAAACTCTCACAGTTACATTACAAGTATTATCATTGCCGTTCTTATGATTTATCTCCGGTATTCGACTTTACACGTAGCTCCAGTGTTCCATTATTCAATGTTTTTCATTTAAGTGCAAGTAGCTGGCACATTATTAGTCTCCTCGATCACAGTAGCAAAGCTCTAACATCAGGATCAAGACCCTATGATCAAGCCACTTACACAACTGCACCGTTAACCTTTTCTGTTGGGCTGTATCATATGCTATCCATTTGCATATGGAGTCAGTGTGGGACAAATGGCCTCAGATTCAGCAGAATCTAGAATGGTGAAACTATATTCTGGTTGGGGCGTATTAATTACATCGCATTAATTAATTGACTTGTCAAAAATGTGCATTTGATATTCCCCCCATTTAGGGCCAATGGGGAGGGGGCTGCTCAAAGCGATCTAAGTCCTAAGAGGCTCACAGTACACCACCAAAAAGGTCTCGGGTCACATGTGTTCAGTTCTTTGCTGTGATTGGATGACCCCCTCTGCAAGGACAGGCTGTGATCGGCTGGCTCCGGCTGTGTCAGATTTCTGTTTGTTAAAGTGCTCTGAGTAAGAACCGGGGTGTTGGTTGGTCGGTGGGGAGGGAGGTGTTGGAAGGGGGTCTACAGAGCCAGCAGTAGTTGAGAGGTCATAGAACAAATGCACCCCCTCTTTGCATGAGCATGACACAGCCTTGTGATGGTGGTAACCAGCCAAATATCTGACAGGCGTGACTATGTTGAGTTAAACCTTGGACAGCCTCTGGTGCATAGCAACTTACCTCTGGATAAACAGGTCAACAAGTACAGCAACTCATACACACCATCATGTGTCTTACTACGTACACCCTGCACACATTTATATGTCCTGTGGATGTGGAGGAAGAGTTTCGCTGAACTTGTATTTTATGTGCGTCTCTTTACCTTGTTAAGCAATGGAAAAACAACCATGTGATGACTGGTAGGTCTGGGGAAGGATGTATCTTGTAAGAATAAGAAATGCATCTGAAGCGGAGGGGGAAAATGAACTTAATCTTGGATTCGGTGTGACGTCTCTGACCGGTGCTCACCTGCCGAGTCTCTCCTGGGCCTCTCTCTCCCCCGCTCCGCAGAACCATCTACAGTGAACTTACGTGCCACAGGAGTTGTACCTACAACCCGGTCCTCAGACCCACCGCTGGCTGGGGGATGGTCTATGTCTGTGACGGCTTTGTCAGTAAGCGGGTCAGATAATGACACAGACTCTAAGACCAGGTCAGGGGCCCAGCTCACATTGCCTCTTTTGCCCCCTTTGCTTTTACCCTCCATGGGTGAGGGGTCTGAGAAGGCTAAGCTCGTAGCCTGGGCTGAGGTGCAATATCCAGCCCCGGCCCCGGCCCCTGCCCTGGGTACAGTGTCAGTCTGAGCTTTGCACTTTTGCATAGTGTGAGGCGGGGACTGGACAGTTTCATGCGTGCCCGTCCAGCGTGGCCTGTGCGTGGTTAGTCCACCCTCATTACCCCCCGGCCCCATCTCCGGCAACACACCATGAGGAATGCCGCCCCCTACAGGAGTTAGCAGAGAGAAGCAAAGGCAGCTATTTAACACAGGCAGAGGATTCAGTCACAGAAACATCTTTAAAATCTCAGTGGTACAATATTCAAAGACTAAGACGGACAAGCAGAAAGAGAGACTACAGGAAACATGATCCTATGAATTTACTCATCAAATTCAGTAAAAATGTCTTCATCTGTCTGGGAGTCAAAAATGAAGACAAGATGATCAAAAAGTGACATCTGAGGCCGTTAGTAGGCTTCATTGTGGTAAGTGAGAAAGCACAGCTATGCTAATTGTGAACAGCCAGTGTGTGTGTTGACTTAACACAAGCCCTTATGGGAAGAAACACCTGATACATAATGCTGTCAATGACTTGTCAGTTCTTCTCCGTCATCACCTCCAACACATCTAAAAAGATGGAAGATGATGACAGAGGTCCGTTCTACGTCTCACCATTGGTCCCCACCTTGTGGGGGTGGACACGGACTTAGATGGAGCTTGGGAAATTAAGGCTGGATACCCTTCCTGATGCCCCTTGGTGAGTTCAAACCAGCAACATCCGGCTCATCAGTTCCAGGAGTGAGTGCTCGAGATGATCATGTACAAATATGACTACTTTTACCTCTACTTTCTGCAAATGATGAAAATATGAAATCACAAATGCCAAAATAACGGAACTTGGGGAAGAAACCCTCCGAGGTTCAATTTGAACACACCTCAAAAACAAAGTGCCTTAATTCATCAAGCAAAGGGCAAGAAAACATGTCTAGAATGCAAAAAAAAAACTATTGAGGATCTTAACTGGACTTTAAGGCAGAACCGGTATTGAGCTCTTGGACCCGTTTCTGCAGAGATGTGTGTATGATGAATATCAGACCTTGTGACTGACTTCTGACTTGGAAAGGCATTGACAGTAGAATCAAGTGTGTCACATAAGGAAAAAGCTAGGCAATGCATGAGGGACGTCTCCATGCTGAAAGACAGGATGAAACAACAGCCGGGATGCAGAGGTTAACAGGATGCAGGTCCCATGCAGGTTGGACAGATTAGAACAGAAACATTGCCCTTTTTTGCACAAGTCTGTTGACTTTAAGCAAACGTTATAGATACACCGTAATTTCCCCCTGTGGGACTGATAAAGGAATATCTTATCTTACTATACAAGTTTCCTTTTTTTCTCAACCAAACGGATAGCTTACACCATTCAACAACACAACAGAGGGATTTCATTGAAGTGATGTTCTTGTGAATGATATGCAGATCAGAGCAAATCATCTGCTGGGTTAGACATCTCATCAATAGGCTATAGGATAATCAGACACAATGCAGATCAAGGGGTTCTGGTGAGGATCTGTGCAAGTACCTGCGGGTGGTGGTGGTGGTGGTGGGGGGATGTTGGGAGGGGGTAGT